>CAJNDS010002812.1:1042905-1150026 GCA_905221605.1 Symbiodinium natans | reverse complement strand
CGGAGATTTCAAATATCCAAGCCAAGGGTTCCATCATACTCTAATATTATATTTTTATCTTCACCTTCTTCTCTCATAAATTTTTCCATTTCCCATCTTTAATAGAAATGAATATATGAATTACAAGAATTCTATTAACAAGAAAAAATCAAAAATCTATATTTTTATCTTTTCTTCGTATAATTTTCTCATATCCTTTCATTCCTTAAATATGAACAAAATCATAGACATATTCCATAATTCTAATATTATATTTATATATATCAAGAAAAATGAATGAATCCAATATTAAATACTAGAATGATATTAATAGAATATATTATAAGAATTTTTGTTATAGCAAGATTTATTTGTTTAAACGATTGTATTTTGACATATTCATTAATTTCATATTGATAATATGATATAATATATGTCCCGTGTCGGTATATCCACCCCCCCACCCCCCCCCCACCCGTCCTAAACCCTAAACCCTAAACCCTAAACCCCAAACCCCAAACCCGAAACCCGAAACCCTAAACCCTAAACCCCTCAACCCTCAACCCTAAACCCTCAACCCTCAACCCTCAACCCAAACCCCAACCACCCCCTGCCACAGAAAAGCCCAAACCACAGGGGGGCGGAGCGGGGAAAGAATTTGGGGGGGGGGGCCAATGGGGGGGGACCATCCTATATCTATATATATATATATTTCTCAATTCATTCTTTTAATTTTCAGATTACTAATCATAATTTCAATCTTTTCGCTATATTCATGGGATCTTTTCATTCATTCGATTCATATTATTTTTGTCGATACTAATTTCTTCAAAAATTAAATGAATATATGTTCATGTCATTCTTTTAATACATATAAAACCGAATTTGTATACAATTTCTTATTATACTGGGATCGTAGTAAAAACAAAATCATAAAATGTCCGAATAAAAGGTTTAATGATCACCGAAACGACACAATCCAATTCTTACCACGATATGATACGCAATAGCAGTAGCAGGTATGAAGTGGCGCACATAGTCCTGTTACTTGGTATACATGCATGACGATTGTTTCAAGCCGACGCAGTGTGATCTGCATGATGGCCTGCCCCTTCTACCATGCATTGCGCACACTATGCGGGATGCAGTCCCGCTGAGATCCGATTGAAGCTGCAGCCTCGCGAAGATCAGCTGTGGCCAAAACCCTTCAAGGCAAAGTGGAAAAACTCACAGTACCTCGCGCGCTGCCGCTGCCCTTGCTTCTGCAAGCGGATCCAAGCTGGCTGGCACCCCTCCCCAAGGCGGTACTCCAGAAATGGCGCCAGGAGGGTGTGGGTTTGAGGACTTACTTCTTGTTTGGGTCTTCAGCGCGTGTGAGAAGCGTAAGCCATGAAAGTGTCCACAGGCCTACATGAACCTGAGCTGAGCCTCTAAATATCTTGAAGTTTTTGGTGCCAGGGCCCGAATTAAGCCCCAGAAACCATCGGAGCTATACGAGTAAGCCCTAGCAAAAAGCAATCCTAATCCTAGGCCCAGAACCAGTAATGCCCGGGTTGGCTTCTTTATAAGGGAACCTTGAACCAACAAAAAAGGAAAAGGGTACCACTGGGCTACCAAGAAAACCCTTGTTTGTTCATAATGAAAATTCTTCCATCTAAGGAGAACCCGAGTGATGAAACTGCCCACCCTGAGTTTGCGGGGGTCGCCCAGACACTGGAGTTCCGCTATCGCCTGGCAGTCATGCCCCCTATGCAAGCCAGGCACCGAGATTGACAGGGAGAGCAGCAAAGCAGCTTTTCAAGTGAGACTTCCGGAGGTTATAGTTCCCTTACAAGCCCTAAAGGTTCAAACCCTTAACGTATAGGTCCACTTAGAACCAGCAGCGAAAAAATACCTAAATCACACTTTTACTTGCAAACCTTTACAGCTACCATAAGCCGTAGACCGTTCTCTTAAGCCTCAACCGAAAGGACCCTGGCCCTCTAAGCTCGGAAAAAAACCTTACCGAACAATGATTCGGCCAGGCAATCTCTGCCCACAGTCCATCACGGGAGGACACCCGCGTAAGACTCAAGAACCTCTCTGAGCCAATGAAGGCTATGCCTCAGCAAGCGTGGAGGATGTACGATCAGTGCGAATTGTAGACATCGTTGTTGCTGTCATGCCTTTGTTTTCGTCTTGCTGCTGTTTGACATATGAAGCTAAAAGTATGTAGAAAATGTGTGCTTGCATGTATATGTAAATGTATATGTATATGTATATGTATATGTATATATATATGTGTATGTGTATATGTATGTGTATATGTATATGTATATGCATATGCATATTGTATATGTATGTGTATGTGTCTATGTATATTTGCATGTACATGTGTATGTGTATGTGTATGTGTATGTGTGTGTGTATGTGTATGTGTACGTGTATGTGTATGTATGTGTATGTATATGTATGTGCATTAGACTACACACATGCTTATGTGCGTGCGCGTGTGCGCGCGCGAGTGTGTATGTGTGTGTTTGCAATGTTTGCAGGTGTTTGCTGGTTCCATGGGTAATATTCTGCTGGGCGCTGCTTTCAGAAGCGAAGCTCTCGGCTCTTTCATTTGGAGTTTGGCACAGGCACCCTCAACCCCAAGCCCGAAAAACCGAAGCCATTCTCTTGTGAAGATACTCTCTGAGGGGGCTGACGGTATTGGATTGCTGCTTCCTTGTTGGGGTTATACTCAAAATGATCACTCATAATCCTTATTTGGAATTTTCATATGACAAAAACACAAAATTTCAAGGAACAAGGACCCAGCAACTTAGGAGTGCGCAACCCAGCCACCTACACCGCTGGGGCACGAGCGGCCCCGTGAGGGAGTCGAGGACTTGGATCAGCAATCGGAAATCGCTCACCTTGAAGTGCACCTGTGGGCGAGGGTTGAGGGTTTAGGGTTTAGGGTTCAGGGTTCAGGGTTTAGGGTTTAGAGTGAGGACTGCCGATCTGGGATGTAGGGCCTCCGGACGGCAGGGTTTAGTAGTCGGGAATCGGGAAACGCCCTTACTTTAAGGCTCAAGGATACCTACTCAGCACCAAAGTTCAAGCCCACGACTTTTCATTGCGTTCGTGGTCTTGCGGTGGGATGCAAGACTCAGTCAGGGGCATCTTGTCCATTCTGGTGCAAAAGAAGTCTACGACAGGAAAGTTCTGCTAGGACTTGAAACTCAGAAATGTGCTGTATTTCGTGGCTGCTGCGAACACCTGGCCTGCCAGCGGCCAAAGCACTCACAAAAGTCCTGGCAATCGAAGGTTGCTCTAATCAGGGTTAAGGTTAAGCACCCCGAAGGAGACCCTGATTTACGACACTCCCCACACGTAATCTGCCGTGGCCTCGGGACGTAGGTGTCTGGGTAGCGTAAGCAGGTACTGTACCCCGCCTCTAATCCCATCCCCACCACACCTGACACGGTTTGCGGCCCCTTACTTGGCACCTTTTTTTGCTTGGAATGAGTACCCCTCTTCTCGACAGAGCCATGTCGACGTTCGAACCCCCGCATGCCTTTGGCAGCCTGACCCTTTACATGTCCCTGTATTGTGCAGTTTTTGACGCATTCATTCGGAGACCTTCGCATGGAGACTGTGTTGTTCGGTGGTGTGTCGGCGGCAGATGTGCAATCTGTGTTGAGTGCCCGCGAGCCTTGTGTCATGCTTGATGGCTGTTACAGATGTTGGGTCCGTATACAGGGCTTGATGTGCCAAAGCAAGCTACCGGCCTTAGTCTTAACTCTACGAGTTCTAGCACTCCCTAAAATTTCAACCCCTAAAACCTGGCTTGATGAAGTTTGGATCCGAAAGCCCTCAGCCCCAAACGCTCAAGAACTCTAAAACCTTCAAAGACCCTCAAGATATCCTAAACTCCAAAACGCTCAAGTCCGAAACACAAAGTTATCCAACGAGACCCACAATCCGATACCCTAAGCCCTACACCCTTAACGCCCTTGCGGGTTCGGGTCCTGCATCTGGCAAGTGCGAAGCTTTCGGCACCTTGCTGCTCCGGATATCTCTCTTACTGTGGCTAGGCCCTGAAACCTTGAACCTAACAGTTACAGCTATTTTAGGGGTCGGAATCATTACCAATCGTACTCCCTTACAGTCCCTTCATCATTTTACTGCAAAAACCCCCAAAACCCTGCTCTACGAAATAAGGCTCCGATATCAGGTATGCTCAGAACCTAGGGTTTAAGATCTAGAGGCTTAAGAAGTTAGGGCTTGTCTACACTCCAAAAGCAGGCCGTCAAACAAAAAGCCTGGGTTAGTTTCGGAAGGCTTCAGGGAGGCTGTGAGCAAAACCGTCCTTCCTCTGAAATATGGGCCCCCCTTTAGGATCCCTAGATATGAGCCGAATTATAGTAGGAACACCAAGAAGTAGATACATGAGGAGAGAAGATTCACCCCTACTGAAATAGACCCTAAGCCCTGTACATCCCTAAGCCCCAAGCCCTTTTGGACCCCGAAAACTCTTCAACCCTAAACCCTAAACCCTAGACCCTAAACCCTAAACCCTAAGCCCTAAGCCCTAAAGCCCTAAACCTAAGGCCTAAACCCTAAACAGCCCCGCAACAGCAACGAGACATCAGCTCAGGAGAGCCCCTCACTCCTTACTGAGGGAATGTTTCTTAGTTCATATCGAGAGCCCTTACTGCATTTGAAGGAATCTTCCTTAGTCTATGCTAAGAACTCTATGGCTAGGTGTAGATGAAAACCCCTTACTATACTTCAAGGAACTTTTGACGAAACCCTAAAACCCTAAACCGCCTTAACTAAGGGGCACGGGGCTGCTCCTACCAGAGGCTGCGGCTTGCTGCACTTGATCTCCTGGGAATGCCACGCCTGGCTCGCAGACAAGGTGGGGGGTGGAGGCGGGGCCTTTGGCCTTCGCTGCTTTAGGGGTTTGCAGGGTTTTTGGGGTTTTTTTGGGTTTTTTCATGGTTCTTTCCAAAGTCTTTAGGGTTTTGAGGGGTTTTTTAAGGCTTTTTGAAGGTTTTTAGGGGCTTTTAGGGTGTGATTGGGCTCGAACTGAGGTCCAGCAGGTGTTGGGCTTCTTAACCCCAAACTGGCGGTGTGAGGATGGTCTCGCACTGGCTGTCCGGTCAGACCCTAAACCCTAAACCCTAAACCCTAAACCCTAAACCCTAAACCCTAAACCCTAAACCCTAAACCCTCCGTAAGAAACTCCTGTGCAAAGGCTTGACCACATAAGCCTGACCCCGAAGTGGCGCGCATGCCTGTGGCTACAAAGGTCGGGCCTTAAAAAAAAATCCTAAGAGCTGCATTCTGAAATAGGACCCCTCTTGAATCTTACAACCCTAAGAGCTGCATTCTGAAATAGGAGCCTCTTGAACCTTAAGGCCCCACGCTATGGACAAAAAAGCACATCCCAGTGCCTGCGAAGAAACTAACTCGTGAAAGCCGACCGCCTGGATGATGTTGTGGAGGAGGTCCACGAGGCGTGACTCCATTCCATCCTGGAACAAGGAGACGGTTTAGGGTTTAGGGTTTAGGGTTTAGGGTTTAGGGTTTAGGGGTACGCGGCTACCCCCAAGATCCTGAGCCCCGAAGCCCTGATCCCCATCTCTAAACCGTAACCGCCAAACTGCTAAACCTCAACGTGCTACACCCAAAACCCCCCCCCCCCCCCAAACTCTACCCCATGAGGTTCAAATCTGCTGCCAACCACCTTGAGCTTGAATCCTTGAATTTAGGGTTTACAGGGTTTAAGGACTCGGAGCCAAAACAGGCTCAACTCTTAAGGGGAGGCGGTGCCTTGCTGTACGCGTGCTTGCAGTTGTTGCACACCTTGCAGCGGGGAGTGTCGGATTTGCAGTCCATGAGGCTTGAAGAGATGTAGGTATGAATCACCGTATGGGTTTGTTGCGGTCTATTCAGGACACACATCCACGGTTGAAGCTTTTGGTGTGTAGGGTTCAGTGAGCGCGAATCGGGACACAGACCTCCCAGAACTGAGCAAGTGCTGGCTGGCGCCACCTGTGCTTGGTCACAGTATCGCAGTACGTCGTCCCACACATCTCTCAACTTTGGTGGATAGTGTTGAAGGGGCTACGCACGTATGCATGCAGGTAGGTAGGTTTACAGACGCGCTTGCGTACATGAGCTGCGAAGAAAAGTCTCATCCTACGGGTTCTCGCGGACAAGAAACCACGCACAAACTTACGCCCACTAGGCAAATTGATGCGACATGTGTGATGTGTATGCATAAACGCGCTGCCTTGATATAGGCCTAGAAAGCCAGGCTCAAAGATCACTTCCAAACGCAAGCCTGCGCAGACCTACGACGCGAATCCTACGTCCAACCTAAGTGGTCGAGGCAGGCGCGCATACATACACTATTGATGCATGTATACATACACAAACAAAATACACATACCCACGACGTCCACAAACATACACGCATAACCGCAATACTACATACAAGTCAATTAAAGACAGCATTGGTACACAACTGCATGCTAAACCAATTACAAACTCCCATACCCGACAGCCCAGAACCACACGACAGATTGGACATGATGACCAACATAAATTCCCCATGAACTTGATGTCTTGCGATAGCCGAATGCTTCTTCCAGTTGCACTCCTGAATGTCTGAACTTCTAGCAGCGCAGAGAATTTTTCATGAAACACACGACACGAAGTACACACGATGTGACACAGGAGCAGATGATGCTGATTAAACGGTCATCTCAGAAGAACTAGAGCTGGCGTTCTCAGCCCTCCCAGCTTCGAGCCATCAGCCCTCATGTTGTGCCCCTAAACACTGAAGTAAGGGACCATATTAAGGGCCCATGAAACTACCCTTAGATACACTCCCTAAACCCTAAACCCAGACGCCGAATCTGAAACTTCTCGAGTTCAACTCCTTCCACCCCTACACCAGGGTTTAGGGTTAGAGTTTAGGGTTAGAGTTTAGGGTTAGAGTTTAGGGTTTAGGGCTTCCATCCCTACACCAAGGCCTAATCCGAACTTTAGGGCCTTCAGGGATCTTAGGGCTCAGGATGCTACCATAAAACCCTTAACTAGGGATTGTCCCCCCTTATACGAACGGACTATGCTAGGGGGTACTACAATCCCTATTAAGGGCTGTTAGTAGTTAGAAAAAGTTGGAACATTCCAACCCTGAACCCTTAACTCTGACTTGGTTGCTGAGTTCATAAGCCCCCCAAAAGTGTGCACTTTCAGTTTTATAGGGGGTTATAGTATTCCAAAAAGTGTAAAGTGTACTCACTCAGCTACTAAGCTGAGCTCGGGGCCCAGAGGCCAGGGGCGCGCGTCGGGTGCGAGGTGACATCCACGTGCGCGGCGACGCAGCACCTTCATGAAGCCAGGATGTGGTTTAGGTTTAGGGAAAGGGTTTAGGGTTTAGGGTTTAGGGTTTCGGGGTCGTTTTTGGCCTTTTGGGCTTTTGGGGGTTTGGGGTGAGGGTTTTAGGATCAATGGCTCTGTACTTCTGTAAGGGGTAGTATAGGCGTGTATGAAACTAAGGGGCCCCTGATATAGACCCCAAGTAGTGGAATTCCGTTGTACTCAGGACCCCAAGAACCCTAAAGCCTAAACCCTAAGTCAACCCTAAACCCTAAATCCCAAACCCTAAACCCTAAGCCCTCGAATGCAGCTACATGGTAGGACAAGCTGCCAGACGTGCGGCACGTAAGCAACCTCGTGATGCCACGGGCAGTTTCGGTCATGCCTGGACCTTCTAAACCCTTGATCTATTCGATCCTGGTAGTAGTGTATTCTGTTCGATTATTTCATAGTAGTCGATCTTATATTATACTACATTTTAGCATGGTATATCATATCAAATTATGTACTATGCTATGCCTGAAGCCGGAAGCCCCAAACAGGCACCTTTCGCAGGTCACATCCCGGAGGATCAGCGGGAAGGTGGGCTTTTCGAAGTCCAGGCCCTGTTGGAAGGAGCTGACCTGCGCATGGGTTTCGGTCTTTTGGGGACTTTCTTCATTGGCTGAGGTTTTTTTTGGGGACTTACTTCATTGGCTTGGTTTAGGACCTTGGGGAGTTTTTAGGTGCAGGGTTTCGGGTCAAGGGAGTCGCGTGGACGCAGAGGACCGGGGCTGTGCGGGTAGGAAAAGTTCAGTGTCAAGGGGACAGAAGACACGTCTCTACAAAGCTTGAGGCTTGGATTTTCTTCAACAAGTGCCACTAGATCCAAACCCTTTCATGGAGCTTGCCACATAATGGCCCCCATAAGCCACCAAATGATGGCTCCTAAAAGGGGGGTCTTCTCTATTCTTTTGGCTGTTTCTTCTCACTTGTATCCGTATGTGGTGGCCAGGCTTGCTAGGCTTACAAGGCTTTAGTCTCCAGGGTTTAAGGTTTAGGGTTTAGGGTCCTATAAGGCTGAGGCAAAGTATCCGCCCCCCCAAAGTAGCATCGTAGCACCATGCGGGTACAAGAGCATGCAGTTTCGAGCAAGGTGTCCACGAATCACAACTTCACTCAATGCAAAGCCCGGCTCCAGCCCGCATAACCCCAAACCACCATCTTGTGGCATTTCCGTAGCATCGCACGACACTCAGCGGGAATGGTAACGCCACAAGTGCCTGTTTTAGGTTGGCTTTCGGTCCTGGCCTGTACTTGGCCTGTACTTACACCAAGATGCTGCACCTACCCCGTGGGCCCAATGACTAATGATTGTTGACAGGGCGTTCATGTTCAACAGACTACTCTCTCTGCCCGGAACGTCGACGAAAACCGACCACAGTATGCCATCGCCTCTGAAGGGAGGCTCGGGGCTTTGCTCAGAGCAAGCTCTCTCTATATTCAAAAAAACGAAGGAGCGTGTACCCCAAAATCGGAGTATTCTGCTTCCTTGCCAGGGTATGCAGGTTTCTTTACACGCCAAAACCCCGCAAAGCCTTCCAAAATCTGAACCCTAAACCCTAAACCCTAAACTCTAAACCCGAAACTCTAAACCCTGGGAACCCCGGTGGCTGCACAGAGGCCCCCGGCCCGTAGCTTCTGACACATCCGGTCTCTGAGTTGCTCCACCTGGGGGTTTTCCGAAAGGGTTTAGGGTTTAGGGTTTAGGGTACCTTTTTGGGGGGTACCTATAATAAGGATTCGACTATTTTGGGGTATATTAAGGGTACCCCCATTGAGGAAATACCCACCTATGAACGAAGCCGCAGGGTTTAGGGTAGGCCGGACTTGGCCTCTATATAAATCTTCGGAAACAGGATTCCTAAATCCCATCCTCTTAAACCCAAGAGTAGAAAAGACAAGTATCTCATGCGCCCTAAGCGCAAAACCCGCAAAGCTATTAAGGTTCAAGAGTGTTGCGAGGGATCAAGAGCTTGGGTTAAAAGGCAAGGGAGCTCTCGAATTGTTTTGAGGTCCTTTAGGGTTCGACTGAAAACACAAAGGGTAAATGCAAAACATGCGGGGAGCGGGGCTGACGCCTTCCATGGCCACCAGGAGGCGTTGGGGCTTAAGTGGTTTAGGACTGCAGCTTGCTTGGTAGCCCAGCAGCCATATTCCATTAAGAGTACTTTTTTTTGGGATTGGTTGCTTAAAACGGGAACCTTGAACCAACAAAAAGGGAAAAGGGTACCACTGGGCCACCAAGCTTGTTAGAAAGGAGGAGGCCACGACGCTCGGAGCCATGGCCTCAGGTGGCCTGCTTGTTTGTTTGGGCCTTCCCTTAGAGGGTTTAGGGTTTAGGATTTAGGGTTTAGGGTTTAGGGCTCACCACGAAAAGGTGCGTAAAGAAACCTAGAACCCCCCAGGCTGCGAAAGTTTGGGCACAGCCACCTGTTCCGCGATGCAGTCCTCCAGCTTGTAGACTTGGATGATGGCCTGAACTTTTGAATCTCAGACTGGAGTTTAGGGTTTAGGGTTTAGGGTTTAGGGTTTAGGGTTTAGGGTTTCGGGTTTAGGAGACAGCAAAAGAACGACTGCCAGCTTCCTTGACGGAAGACCGCACCCGGAGCTTGCACAGGGAGTCCCAAGCCAAGCATTCCGACCTTCAACCCTAAACCCTAAACCCTAAACCCTAAACCCTAAACCCTAAACCCTAAACCCTAAACCCTAAACCCGGCGAAACCCCCCAAAACCCCTCAAAAGCCCTAAGCCTCACCAACACAGCTAAGCCCTGCTCTGCCGTCAGCCCCAAGCTTTGAAACCCTGCGCGAAGGCTCCATTTAGGGTTTAGGGTTTAGGGTTTAGGATTTAGGGTTTAGGGGCTCAACCGAAAATCGCCCATCGCTCAGGCCTCAAAGCCTCCCAGAACCGCTACGCAGATCCTGTGCGCAATCTCGGGGAGGAAATCTGTGGGATCTCCAAAAAGTTGGAACATCCTTATCCCCATACCCCGAAAGGTATACTAAAGGAAATCCCAGCTCTAGTCATCCTTAAACCAGGTTCCAACTTCCTGGAGTTTACTGTAAACCCTCAACTCGATCCTCAGAGAATCGCCACATTGTGGCTTCTTTGAGAGCACGGCGCGCAGGGCTTCGAAGTCCACTGCGCCCGGGGGCGCTTTCCTGTGCATGAGAGCAGGTGGCGTAGACGTAAGTGCTGCGCAGTGCTATTTTGTAGGCCTGATAGGTTTCCCACCCCACAATAGTCGCGCGACAGTCGTCATTAGGGTCCATGTCTTGAGCAAGTAGAGCATGTTGGCTTTAAGTGCCAGATTCTGCAAGGCCTTTGAAACCTAAAGGCGAGACGGCAAGCCCCGAGATAGATCTCAGCTTAGTTTGTTCCCCTGCAGGGCTGAGGCTTTAACGAACTGCACAGCACACAACTCTAATCTTGGCCAGCTTGCCTGCGATCGGCTGGAAGCGTGCTTCCTTCTTTGCAGATTCAACGAAGCCCACATGCCCAACCTTGAGCTGAGGATGTCAGGCTTCGGGTTCAACTCCAAGCCCCTAGGCCCCCAAAACCGCAAGGCCCTAAACTCCTACGCCCTAAACCCTAAACCCTAAACCCCAAACCCTAAACCCTAAACCCTAAACCCTAACGAAGACCCGACATCCCAAAAGCCAATCGGGCCTTCCGGGCATGTCTGGGAAGGCCCATCGCTGCTCGATCCGGCGCCTTGCTGAGCTCTTGGGACAATTTAAGGGTTTGGGGTTTAGGGGAAATTTAGGGTTTAGGGTTTAGGGTAAATTTAGGGTCTAGGGTTTGGGGTTTGGGGTAAATTTAGGGGTTTAGGGCTTAGGGTTGAGGGTTTAGGGTTTGGGGTTGAGGGATTTAAGGTTTAGGGCTTAGTCGGAAAAGTTTAGGGTTAAGGGGGTTCATCCAAATTTGGGGTGCTTGGGGTTTAGGGTTCATCTAAACTTGAAGGGCTTGGGGTTGAGTGTTGAGGGGTTCATAAACCCTAAACCCTAAACCCTAAACCCTAAACCCTAAACCCTAAACCCTAAACCCTAAACCCTAAACCCAGGGGTCCAGCTCTAGCACGCACCACCCCCATCAGACCACACAACAAGCGGCCCTGCCGGTTGAAACTCCTGCGGGGTTTAGGGTTTAGGGTTGAGGGTTTAGGGTTGAGGGTTAAGGACTTAGGCTTGAGGGGTTTAGGGGTAGGGTTTAGGGTTTAGGGTTTAGGGTTTAGGGTTTAGGGTTTAGGGTTTAGGGTTTAGGGTTTAGGGTTTAGGGTTTAGGGTTTAGGGTTTAGGGTTTGGGTTTAGGGTTTAGGGTTTATTGAGGGGCAGGGTTCAGGGTTGAGGGGTTCATCTAAATTGCCGGCCATTGTTGGTGCCCTAAATACTTTCCAGCAGTCAGTGAGTAAGCAGGTTGTTCCGAACTTGTTCGTGTGAGGCTGGATGGCAAAACGATCACTATAATGGTTTCGTGTGGACAGTAGGTTCCAGGGTTCAATTCGAATCAGGGGTTCAAAAACTCAGGAGGCAGTCGACAAAACACTCACCGCGAGTTTCGGGTTTTGGCTTTGGGGTTTGGGGCCGCGCGTGCCATGAGCATTATTTGCATTATCACTATCGTCATGGACGATTAAAAACTACTATTGCTATGATATATTTTTCATGATTGCTGCTGTTGTTATTGCTGGTTTTGCTCTGATTGTGCTTTGCCTTAGTGTTTTGGGCATTTTGAGTATGATTGCCATTGGAAACTAGCTTTGGTATGTGTGCAAGGACTTTGTCCCTTTTGAATGATAAGCGTCTTGCTCGCCACCTTAAACCTTCGGGCCTGCGCTGTAGTGGGTTCCCTCAAAAAGGACCCTCTAAACTGAGTGAACCTACCATTCTATATACATATATATATATACCTATGTATATATGTCATTGGCATACCCTGAACCCTAAACCCTGACCCTAAACACCAAAACAAAACACTCTGTCAGTCCGGTAGGATCCGCATTGCCCCGGCCTAAGGCGCTCTTGCCTTCGGATGGCGGCAGCATGAGGGTCCTTACATGGCCCCGGCTTTGCAAAAAAGATAGCTCTTGAGGCCCCTCCACGAACCCCTTATGGGTATCCTTTGAGAAGAGGACCTCGAAAATGTAGCACAGCTCTCCGCACAGCCCCCCCCCCCCCCCCCCCCCCCCCCCCTGGGTTTAAACTCTAAACTCTAAACCCTAAACCCTAAACCCTAAACCCGACTTAGGGTTGGGAGGTTTGGAGGTTTTGAGGTTCGTGGAGCCCGATGTGCGAGCTCGGCACTGGCACTTTTGCTTGGAGGGCGCTAGACCGACACCCGAAACCTTAAACCCTAATAATCCCTATAATCCCTAGCATCCCTTTCATCCCTGCAATCCCTTTAACCCTATAATTCCCTACACCCTAAACCCTATAAACCCTATAACCCCTCTAATCCCTTTCATCCCCATGAACCCTATAATGCCCTAAACCTTAAACCCTAATCCCTATAATCCAATTGTCCCTCTTAGCATCATAACTTAAACCCTAAACCCTATAATCCCGAAACCCTAAACCCTAGACCCTAAAATCTGCCCTAATCCCTAAACCCTATAATCCCTATAATCCCTATAATCCCTCTAAGCATCATAACTTAAACCTTAAACCCTATCATCCCTAAGCCCTAAACCATAAAATCCCTAAACCATAAAATCCCTAAACCCTAAATCCTCACCCCTAAATCCTAAACCCTAATCCCTATAATCCCTCTAAGCATCATAACTCGGCCTCGCTGTCGTTACCAGGATCTTGCTCTTCTTCGTCGCTGTCTTCGCCTGACAGCGTTCAGGGCGGATTGCTTTGCAAAGTCTACGCCTTTTTGCACGAGACCATTTAGGGTTTAGGGTTTACCTCAGTCTCTTCCTCTTCCTCAACCAGAAATCAGCCCCCAAACCCAAAGCACCCGAAACTCTTCAGGGTATTTTCTGGGCCTACGCTGCAAGGTGTAGCTCCGGGTAGGATGCGCTCGCGGAATGCAGCGCGCCCACATCTGTGCATGCCATCTTCGTTACTGGGATTTGCGAGTTTAACAAACCAAAGCTACGGGCTGTTGGTTACGTTGATGAGAAAGCACTTGAGATGAGTTGTGGATAGCTAGCGCTACCGAACACTTCGGGGAGCTCCACACGCAACGCTGACTCAGCCTCAACTGACTGGAGCGCTTCGTTCGCGAAGCATGGCATGAACGACACAAAACACAAAACTAACCAAACGATGACTCCCCCGAGAGCTTATTAGCGAAACAAGGAATCCCAACAACATCCGCGGACCCCTATGCCCTGTGACATCACGCTAACGCGGCCTTCGGCAGAGAATTTCACAGGAGCCATGGAAAACGGAATGTAGGTCCCCGCGATCGAAGCCTGCCTAGCAAGAACCTCAGCCGTGACAATAAGTTCCATTTCTATTCAATATGAAAACTGTTTATTTTAAGATTTTGAAATATTTCCAACCCCGCACCCTTGGGGTTGAGGTGGGTTAGGCAGACCTTAAACCACGTCTGCCCCTCCACTCCAAGAACATCTGCAAAGGCCTGGGGGCAAGTGATCCAGGTCTTGCTGCAAGTCTCTTTGGCGCTGAACCTGCCAACACCGACTTGGACCGAACCCTAGAAGGGGGTTTACGATAGTAGGGGTACCTTGTTGGGGTCCTCATTATAAGGGGATCCTGCTATTTGGGGGTCTATTCTATCCGTATTGTCGTAAACCCCCACATCTCTTTTGCACGGAACTCTAAACCTTAGGTCCGAACACCTGAACCATTCAACCCAGATGCCCCAAAGCCAAAGCCTCAAGAACATCAGCCCCAAAAGTGGCCTGGGTACCTAGAGCCACCTTTTTTCTTCAAACCAAAAGGAATTGGTACCTCTAATACGTACTTCTTGGGCAAACACACAGGGTTGCTCTGACGAAGCTCCAACGCGGAAGCCCCGATAGAAACCCCCACTTCCTGGCTGAGTTCTCTAGCAGGGGCAATGGTATGATACACTGGGATGTTCCCCTCTATACTAAAAGTCCTTGATGGGGATTCAGATAGGGGTACTATAATCTCTATGAAGGACTGTTAGTATACGGGGGAACATCCCACATGATACCCCGCAACATTAGCACATTACTGGCACTGAGCCGAACGCCACGCAGGCTGAACAAGGGATTCGTACACCCCAAACCCTAAACCCTCGAATAAGCAACTAGTCATGGTGCCAACTTTGTGAAGCACTTGCAAGACTGCAAAAGAGAATGGGCCCTAGAAACCCGAAAGCCCCAAATCCCCAAAACCAAACCCTTTCCAACGCCGGCCTGGAGCTCCGAGACGTATGTCAGCATCGTGCGGCGCTGGTCCTCGAGCGCTCCGGCATTGATGGCGTTCGAGGCTCCAAGGGTTTGAGGCTCGCTCTTGCTTTCGGACATATAGCCCTAAACCCGAAACCCTAAACCCTAAACCCTAAACCCTAGTTTTCGGGTGCTGCCAGATATGATTCATGGGCCTAGTCCGCGGTGGGCTTAGGGTTAGGTTTAGGGTTTAGGGTTTAGGGTTTAGGGTTTAGGGTTTAGGGTTTAGGGTTTAGGGTTTAGGGTTTAGGGCTTAGGGTTTAGGGTTGAGGGTCCTTCCGGGTTTTAGGGGCAAGGGCTCAGGGTATGAGGAATTCTCTGGGAACTCAGTGTCGGTTTGTGCCTCAAAGCGAACCTCCCGCCAACAACTCCCAACCCTGAGCTCTTCCCCCAAACCCAAGCCCTGCTCAAATATCATAGCCTGAAAAGGATTCCGGGTTTTAGGGCTGAGGGTTGAGAAAGACGGGTTTAGGAAAGCCCAGGGGGTCCTAAAACCCTAACTTCTGGGTTCCCGGAAGGTTGCGCGGTCTGTCGCAGGGATTTCCGGTGAAGGGTCGGCCTCTCAGCTACAAAGCTTTAAAAGCACAAGTCTCCAGAAAACGCTACATAGGGTTTAGGGTTTAGGGCCAGGCAGTCCTCGAACCACTCCTCCTTGATCCAAGTCGTGAGATCCTCACATGCTCACAGAACCCTGGAATAAGAGCAGGAGGAGTATTTCTAAGTACCTGGAACTAGCCCTCCGTGGTTTTTTCCTCAGAGTTTGTCCCTTAAAGAAACCAAGTCCACACAAGAACTGAGGTCGTGATATCCTTGTTTAAGAGGATACCGGTTACTTCAAGTAGGGCTTGGTGGTTGGGTCCTCGAGCGCTTGGGCCGTTTTCTTGTCGTTGGCCACCTGCTCGACCTGCTCGACACATGCGCGGCCGCGATGAATGAAAGGCCCAAGCCTGAACAGCCCCTGACCCCGACTGCTGAAGCCCCAAAGTATGAAACGTGAATCAATGGCCGACTCAACATCGAGTCTGGAGGACAAGAATGCAGGATTCAACCAGCTGAAGTTTTCTGACATAGCAATTCCTCAGATCACCGGGAGCATCTAGGAAGCAGAGACCCACAATTCAGTACCCTGTACCATAAGCTTGTGTAGCTCTCGGAGCTCTTCCGCAGAAAGTACTTTCTACATCCTCCCAGAAGTCACCCTAAACCCTAAACCCTAAACCCCAAACCCAAACCCCAAACCCTAAACCGGTCTTGCGGTCAGATGATGAGGGCTGTGGGCTCCGTTTCATTGCCATCGGCACCCTGACTGCCCTATGCTATGAGTCTCTACCCAACTTCCAACTACCTTACATAGGACTCTATTCATTTCATGGTGGGGCTTTAGGGCTTACGGGCTTCTATGGCCCTTGAAATCGTAGATTACCCAAACAGGGACCATACCGAGCCCAAGTCTTTAGAGCCAGCCCCCCAACTATCAGACAATCATATAGAGGGTACTTGGGTGGGGCTCCGCAGAAACCTGGATAGTCTCCTTTGAGGTGGAAGCCTGAGGGGACCGCTCAGTTTGGATTTAGGGTTAAAGGTTCAAGGCTAAGGGTTCGCGAATGCAAGAAGCAGTTATGGTTTGGGCTTTAAGGGTCGGAAAATACTCGTGGAACTGAGACACATAAGAGTTACTAGTAGATTCCGGCTTTGACACCTCCCACGACATTGCTACTGTACCGCGGTATTTGGAGAAGGAACCGTGGTTTCGGGCCGGGTAAGGAGCAATAGTTGACCACTCTGGCCCAAGCTGCCTCAGTGGGGGCTTCAGCAGGCTCCATTTCGACATCCCTGGCAGAAGCACAGCCGGGGAATGACTTCAGGAAACACAGGTAGCCAGTGATTCGGAAGTAGGACTGGTGGGAAGGCAGATTTCAGGTACTTGGTCCTGTGTAAGCATAAAATGTTCGGGATGCGTTGCTGCAAAGTTGAGGCCTTGTCGGCAATTCTTGGAGCTAACCCTAAACCCTAAACCCTAAACCCTCTCTTCAGACACAACAGCAAGCACTGGCCCACAAGCGCGCCTTTCTTGCGCGCAGCCGTCTTGCTCCTCATCCTCCTCGTCATCCATGGCTGTGGGGTCCTGTCGAAGTTGATTGAGGTTAACATATATATATATGTATACATATATCATATATATGTAATTATGATATCTAAAGAGACGAAAATATGGGTACACAGGCTGAATCGCAAACCCCGGTCAAAAAAGACTCGAAGTCCTAAGAACCTGACCTGTGGGGCATCCAGGTCCATTTCTCTGGGCTCCGCTGGTGGCGCCTCACCAAAGTTAGGGTTTAGGGTTTAGGGTTTTAGGGTTTAGGGTTTAGGGTTTAGGGCTTTAGGGTTTAAGGTTTAGGGTTTAGGGTGAGTGTCAAGATTCGTCTCATTCCTAAACCCTCAACCCTAAACCCCACACCCTAAACCCTAAACCCTGGATTCCTTAAAGCCCTAAGCCTTGAACTCTAAGAAGCTCTCGGAAACAGGAGCCGCCCAGAAGCTCATCCCTGTAGGAACCTTGTGCGGTGTTAGGGTTCAGGGTTCACAGTCTGGCTGGTTCTTAACAGGGAATGAGGGAATGTTGTACCCTATATGAACCCCTTAAAGGGTATATATAGGGCCCTAGTTCCCTCATTCCCTACTAAGAACCAGGGGGGCAGTTTACGGTTTAGGGACTCTGACATGCGTTAAAGCATCTTCAGTGTCGAGCTTTCGGAAACAATGCTGCGATCAGGGAGATCACACTTCCAACAAAGCAGGGGGGGTCTTGTGGGCTCCGATAACCAAGGAGTACACCTTGGGATGTTCCCCCTTTATACTAACAATCCTTAGGAGGGATTATAATAAGGGGGCACTAGAATCCCTATAAAGGAGCTGCTAGTATAAGGGGGAACACCCAACCTACACCATCTCATTCGGCTTACGTGAGCTGTTGGGATTTCGAAGCGTCCGTTGCCTCCTCAGAGTCGTGGAGCAAGCCCAGACGCTGGCCAAGCCGTTTCTGCGGCCTTGGCCGTTGAATCAGCTCAGGATCTAGGCTTTGCATTAGACTCGTGAGGCCTTTAAGTTTGGGTTTTACAGATGTCTACACAGGGTTTAAAGCTTAGGGTTTAGGGCCCAGATGCCGCCCCCCACCCCCCCCCCCTCCACTTCAAGCAGACAGGCAGCCGTGGATGGCAGTACTGCAGTTTGGTGTTGAGGAGTACGTACTTCTAGCTTGGGCTTTTACGTCCCTTAGCCAAAAAACCCGAAACACTAGCAACCCTAAACCCAAGTTGGCTTGGTTTGAGGGGCCCTCCCTGTCAAGATCCACCAGTACGGTATTGAAAAGGGGGTCAAGAGGTGCATTTTGTCCAAGGGACCAGCGATTCAGGATCAACCGCCCTTAAACATGAGAAGCAACTCCACCCCTATTATATGAAGTAATAAACTGAAGTACAATACGCCGGACTCCTCCCGAAACTCGAAACTCATCTGAGCGACTTTGATCGATGTGGATTTTCCCGTAAGTACGACTTCGAGCGGTGCGGATTCGTGAAAGCAAACAGGTACTAAGGGCGTACGGCTTCTTTTGCTTAATATGGCAGCATCGGGCTTGCGAATCTTGGGAGGGCCGAGCTGGTCCAGACACCCCCTGTTTCTCGATGTTATTCTAGACCCACCCAAGAGTGACCAAGGGATAACAAGGGTGCCCTTTTTGGATAAAAAGCGGCTTGTAAGGGAGCCTAAACCTCCCAAAAAAGGGAACAGGGGCCTACTCTGGGTCCTACTATTGCTTCCAAAGACTTGAGCAGAGTCGTGCCAGCTCCGCCTCGCAGACCTGGCCCTGGCCCCAGAAGGGTTTAGGATTTGGGGTTTAGGGTTTAGGGTCCAGGATTTAGGGTTTAGGGTTTAGGGTTTGGGGTTTAGGGCTAGAATCGCCCCGTGGCTTCTTGTCGCGTGGCTCATTGTGCTCAGCCTCTCCAAGTGAGCCGATGACTTTGCGATGTCGGAGACCTCATAAGGCTCCAGGACTCGGGCCTTGCGAACGCACCCTCGGTTCGGAAGGCCCTCGCAAGCCTTCCAGGTTTAGGGTTTAGGGTTTAGGGTTTAGGGAACCGAGGTGCTCGGGTAGGGGCCCTTTCCTTGGCCTCGTGAGTGCTGACGCTCCCGCCTCGCTCGCAGTTCGAGCAGCCAGACTTCCAACAAAGGTGTCTCAGAGTCTCAGTTGACACATTCAATATTTCGGCTTTTGGGGTTTCAAGTTTAAGTTTTAGAGTTCCCCGAACCCCAAACCCTCAACCCTCAACACAAAAGCCCAAGCCAGCGAGTCTCTCAGGCCCACACTCCAGCAGAAGATTCGCAGCGAAGTTTTCGACACACCTTGAGACCTAAGCCAAACAAGTCGGGCTTCAGATGAACAATCCAACCCCCTAAGTGGGGGTTTACGAAAATAGGGGACCCCCAATATAGACCCCCAAATAGTATGATCTCCATATAAGAAAGGACCCCAGTAAGGTACCCCTCTCCCCCCCCCTATTCTCGTGAACCACCAATACAGGGCCCTGAACCCCAAACAACCACGTGCCACGCTAGCCGTGTGGATGGTTCCTCGCAGGGTTTAGGGTTTAGGGTTTAGGGTTTAGGGAGGTTCCACCCTGAGCGAATGAGGGGCACTACATAGATGCAAGAGCCCAGGAAACAGGATCAACTGTTTGCGGCTCACCCTTGGCAGTGGGAGAGCGCCTGGACCATCTGCTAGGACCCTCCGTGACACACCCGAGGCAATGTACTGTTGCAAAGTTGGCTGGGAGGGCTTCAGCTGCGATTTCTGCATAGTTCCTACGATGCGGCGCATGTCAAGACAGAGCATGCACTGTAACAACTTCTCACGGGCTCATGATTCATGATCATGCGCTAGTTGCTAGGAGGATTTCGAGCGAATTGTGTGGCGGCACTTTGCGGCGAGTGCCACTCCTAGTCTCAGCTTGGGACTGCCGGAGGGAGGTATTCGGTGAATCGCCAGAAGCTGCTGACCTGTGGCAATCTCCAAGAGCGATGAACTACGCCCAAGCACCCTGGGCAAGGAGCTTAGGGTGGTGGGTTTGGAGATTGGTCAGGGGTTTTAGGGTCGTACGGCTGACATGAAGTCGCCCGCGGTTGTTGAGCGACGTCGTGAAGCCTTTGGCTCCTTTGACTAATTCAAGGAACACAGCAGAAGCTCCAAATGTGGCCCATCATGTAGATCATCAGCCTCCAGCTATCCACAGCATCCCTCACCCCTAGGCCCTAGGCCCCAAGCGAAATCCTACAAGCCCAAGCCAGTACTCAAATGATATTCACAAGTATCGCAGGTACCCATGCTAAGGACGTAGTCCCCTGTATAAACCCTAAACCCTAAACCCTAAACCCTAAACCCTAAAACCTAAACCCTAAACCCTAAACCCTAAACCCTAAACCCTAAACCCTAAACCCCTAAACTAAGACCCCCTGCAATGCTGAGTTGTGGCACCTGGAGTCTCCAAGTACCCATCAACATCTTCTTATAACCCCCTCAATTCAGGGTGCATCAGAAAGTGCTCCCCTAAACCCTAAACCCTAAACCCTACACCCTAAACCCTAAACCCTCTGTTCATTTTGTTTGCGTGCTTTAGAAGTTCTGGACCAAGACATCTCAGTGTGTCTGCCATCGGAGGTTTACGGCTTTTAGCACCTTAAGTTCCCACCACTTTGGCTCAAACCCTATGTTCAGTTGAAGGCCTCACCCTAAATCGTAACCTCCAAGATCTGGTACCTGTGAAGCCTTAATAATTAGAACAGGGTTTTTGGGGTCGTTGTAGTCTAATAATAAAAGGGGCCATAAGGGAACAATCTTAGTAGTTATTCCGACCCCTATACTTGGAGGTTCATGGTATTTATTAACCAATTATAGCTGTACTTACAACTGTACTTATAACCATATTAGGGCACCTAAGGGGCTTATACGTGAGCTATAAGTACAGTTATGATTGGTTAACAAGTACCATGAACCTCCAAGTAGCCCTAAACCCTAAACCCTAAACCCTAAGCCCTAAGCCCTAAGCGCTAAACCCTAAACCCTATTGGTTAACATGTAGTGCCTGTGAAGCGTGCCTCCCATGTGATGCCTTCGTCGACAGCTCCTTCGACAGGTACGCCAGACCAGTCCTGCGAGGCGACGAGCATGTTGGGGGCACACGATCGCTTCTGGTAGGGTTTAGGGTTTAGGGTTTAGGGTTTAGGGTTTCGGGTTTAGGGTTTAGGGGTCCAGGGTTTAGGGTTTAGGGTTTATTGCCATTTAGGGTGCAGGGTGACGCCCATGTAGGCGCCGCGTTGCTGAGCCGATATATCGGGAACAGTCTGCAGGGCTGCGCGCCAGGCTCTCTGACTTCAGAGGTCTTTCAAGAACTTCCCAGAGCTCTTGGAGCAGGTGTGTTTTCCACCAGGGATCGGTATCTGATGCTAAGATGCTGAGGCTGGGGACTCGTGGTCCTGAAAAGACGTGTGCAAAAAGTCCCAAAACCCAAATACCCTCAGCCGGTCCGCTGGGTCTAGCCAGAGGACGCCGTAGTAGAGTCCCTTCACCGCGTTGTCCTGGGCGGGGTTTTGTGAATTCGGCGTTTTGGGTGTAGGGTTTGGGGATGTAGGTTTTTCTTTGACTATTTTTGGGCTTCAGGGTCCAGGTTTAAGCCTTAGGCGCTTTTGGTTTAGGGTTTGGTGCTGCGGTTTTTCCCCACCCACCCCCAAGAGAAGCCAGTGAGACATGCGAGCGCAAAGAACCTAAACCCTGCACAGCTGACTCAAATCCTAAACCCTACACATCCCCAAACCCTAAACCCTAAACCCTACAAAGCTCAGGCCACGGCTGTGTTCAGATCCAGGGAGGCTAGGGCCCGTGTGCTTTGGATGCTTTGCAGCAGTGCCTGTAGGGTTAAGGGTTTGGGGTTTAGGGTTTTGGAATCAGGGTTTGAGGTTTAGGGTGCGCCTGGCAGGTCTTTCACCTAGCTGCTGAGTACCCTGGGCCAAAAAAGAGGTTATTTTGTCAGCTTTGGTTGGGATGATACATACTCCAAAAGTTTACAGTTTACCTACTCAGCTACTAAGATTTATGAACCTCCATCGCCCAGGACATGTTTCTGGCCCAGGGAATTCTGGCGTTCAAGGGTTAAGGATTGAAGGTGAAGGTGTCGGATGCGAGATGAGGAGTTCTTCAAACAAAGCTCTGTTCAGTTCGGGGCTGAGCTGTGATGAGTTTTGAGGGTCTAAAGGGTACCAACCCTAAACCCTAACTCCTAAACCCTAAACTCTAAACCCTAAAAACTAGGGATCTCAACTAGGGACCTGAGATCTGAGTACCTATGCTGGCAGCGAAGGCTGTCATGTTCGCAGAGCAGCCAACATGGCTACTGCAGGCACTGTGAACGTAAGCCCTACACACTGACCCGCAACCCTAAACCCTAAACCCTAAACCCTCAACCCCAAACCCTAAACCCTAAACCCTGAACCCTGAACCCTAAACCCTGAACCCTAAACCCTGAACCCTAGGGCTCAAAGTGTGGGACCGCCAACGGTCCATGATCGATCTTGTTTTTTTGTTGTGCAGCCACTGCTGCCAAACTTTCCTGGGGCCGACACGGAAGCCCCGCATAGCTGGTGAACCCCAAAACCCTAAACCTGAACCCGTTGCGAATTCTTGTGTCTGATCGCAAGACTCTGTGATCCCTTTCCTGAAGCCAACAAACAGTTCCACCGGATTCGGTGATCGAAAATTCTGTGAATTCTTTCACTAACCCGCCGTGTAGAAGATCTGCACATCGCTCAGGCGAAGTTTGCCAGTCTCCAGGAACACCTCCATGCGGCATCCATGCGGGTAAGGACTCGCATTTGCGTGTCATCTGAGGGTCACAGGCCAAGATAACCTCCGGTTGAAAACGAGAGTAAGTATGGGTGCTAATTAATGCACGTATACCAGTTTTCTCGGAACAGCTTCTTCGATTTTGTCACGTTTCTTTCTTTGGGGGGGGACAACCTGACTGCTTTTTGCTTTGCCTCAGTTATGAGTCGAGGATCTCACCACGCGCACCGCGAATCCCCTAAGGAGCCGGGGGCCTAAGCCTTGAACAGAACCTGATTCTGGGGATTGAGCAAAGGGTGCTCATACTCAACGTTCTATCAGCAACTCGCTCAGATCCAACCAGGAGGCTCACAGACTTCATTATCAGAACAAAGTGAGGGTGTTTAGAGATCCGGGGTACCATATTGGGGTCCTTGTTAAAAGGGAATGTTAATATTTGGGGTGCCATTTAAGGGGTCGCTTATGTTCGTAAACCCCCAACTGGGCTTTAAGAGGCATAGGGTCTTGAGGGTCGTAGCATGTTCTAAGTCCACTGATGCCCTGAAACCCCAAACCCTAAACCCTAAACCCAAAACCCAAAACCCTAAGCCCTAAACCTGAACCCCAGCAGGGGGAACAGTCGAGTGGGGGAGCACGGCAAAATTCATCCCTCAACGCCTCAACCGTCCATCAGCCATCCCGGCCCGAACTGGGCCTCATGGTTTCGGGACACCCGCCTTATAGGAGGTTAGGTTTTCCTGGGTTTCGGGAGGGTGTTTAAGAGGAGCCTCAAGCTCAAAGGTCTCATACCCTAAGGCAAGCATCGCGCCCGTTTTCAAGCACGCCGCCAGCGGCTAATGCGCCCAGCACTTTCAAATTCAAGGCTGCTCAGGCGAGACGCTGATGAGATCAGTAAGCCCTACGAAGCTGGACCCCGACTTGATCTGGCTGTATCCGAGTACCACCCGAGACCTACATAGGTTGCTGAGAGGGCCTGAGAACCCCATAAATTTGGCAACTGAAGCCTAGGACGTGCTGACAACTTTGATGATGCCCTCGACGCCCACCCGACTTTCGAAAATGCGAAGGAGCTGTTGAGGGTTCAGAGGGTTTAGGGTATTTAGGGTTTAGGGTGTTTAGGGTTTAGGGTATTTAGGGTTTAGGGTCGTTTTGTACGTGGAATCGGGGATATTATAGGGCTTTCGTGCTGGCAACCATGAAGCCCTACGCTAGGTATCCCCATACGCAAGAACAAAGCAGTACATGCGTGTAATCTTTTACCTTGTAAGCGAAATAAAGCCTTCGTGAAGGAGATTGCAAAAGCCACCTTCGACTAGTTAGGGTTCAGGGTTTAGCGTTCAAGGCGAAGTTCTGGCGGTTTTGTTTGGTTCAGGTTTTAGGGTTTAAGGTTGAGGGTTCACGACACCGAAATCAATGGCTAGCACGAGGTAGCAAGAACAATCCGTAGTAAGCCTCACGTACTCGACAAATACGAGGCTTCGGTAGCACCTGTGCAGCAGACCTTCTTCGAAAGCTCAAAGTTTCGTGAAGTGATGTTAAGGCACCTTCAAAGGTTTAATCCCAACCCGATAAGCCCTGATTCTTAGCAGGGAATGGGGAATTGGGTGCCCTATGGAATCCCTTAGAGGGCATACATAGGGAGATTTAGGGTACCTCATTCCCGCATTCCCTCATTCCCTACTAAGAACCTGCCAGGATAAGCCCGATAGGGTCTCTTGGTAGGCCAGTAACCATATTCTGATAAGGGCACCATTTTTGGGTGAGTTACTTTATAAGGGAACCTTGAACCAAGAAAAGGGAAAAGGTACCACATGGGCTACCAAGGTCTGGACCTGAGGGGGCTTAGAACATGTGAGCTGCTGGGCTGAGACACTCCTCAAGGGTTCTTGCGCCGATGTGCAGGGCGTTTCGTTCGTCCTGGCCCTAAACCCTAAACCCTTAAACCCTTAAACCCTAAACCCTAAACAACCCGAAGTGTCCTAAACTCTACCCACTGGGCCCTGAGCCCCCAACTCCAGGAGTCGAGGGGCTTACGAACTCCGGGTTTTGAAAGGGCTGAGGTTAGGGTTTAGGGTTTAGGGTTTAGGGTTCTTGCCCGGTAAGGTTCATGGGGTACTCAAAGCTGTAATAGACCTCATGTAACCTCGGCGCTGGAAACCTCAGGATTTGCCCAGGGTGAAAGTGGGAGAATCCATGTCAGAGTCCACCTCTTCGGGGGGCTCCTCCCAAAGGCGTCTGCAGGTTGGGGCTTCAGGATCGGCCGTGAGATTTGGCACCTGCCCCGCCCTGGTCTTCAGAAGGGTCGCCGGTTACTTTATAACGGGAACCTTGAAACCAAACAAAGGGAAAAGCGTACCACTCAGGGCTTCGGAAGATTGAGGGACAAAATTCGGCACTTTGAGGCGTGTCCTCGATGTTCAAACTGGCTTTTCTGCACCGCGACACCTGCTCAGAGCACCCAGCTTCGGCGGACGCACAGGGCTTAAGGTTCGGGTTTTGACGTTTGCGGTTTAGGGTTTAGGGTTTAGGGTTGGTTTAGGGTTTACGGTTTAGGGTTTAGGGTTAGCAAAGTTTGGTAAAGAGACGCCGGGCTGAGTCTGTACCATGCCGGCGACCTTCCATAAGCACATAACCCCATAGTAACCCTCGGATGATCCACGAAGAAGACAATCAATACCACCGCCCCCCCCCCCCTCCCCCTCCGCAAAAACCTTGTTATTGCAAGGATGAATACCTTAAACCCCAAACCCTCAAAGTGAACCGCTGAGTCTTCTAGGGGAGAAAGTTCAACTCTGTCTTTTTAATATACAGTTAATGTGAAAGCAACTACTTTGTATGCTGGGAAGACGCACGGCCGTGGCACTTGTCACTTCCGTCACTGTCTTAAGAGGAAAGTTTGCCTTCTCAGCAACCCGTACACCCTCTAAGCCCAAACCCCAAACAGTAGTTGGCATCGCCGGCCCCCCAAACCCTAAACCCTAAACACTAAACCCTAAACCCTGAACCCGACCCTAGTCCCTAAACCCTAAACCCTCCCAAGCACATCATGAATGTGTCAGTGCTCCAGTTCGCAGCCCCGGGACCCTGCCTCGCGCATGTCGTGCACAACCTCCTCTGGAATCTCGATGGCTACCTGCGCTGGTCATGGGGTTTGCATTGGGATGTTCCCCCTTATGCTAACAGTCCTTCATGGGGATTATACTAAGGGGGTACTATAATCCCTATTCAGGATTAGTATAAGGGTGCACCCTAGCCCCTGCGCTCTAGTATTTGCAAACCCTAAGCCCTGCAGAAGAAGCTGGGCAATTTAAATTTTCAGAGCTTGAACCCCCTATGTCCGGTCTAGTGTTGTGCCTCTCAAAACTTTCCCTCTAAACTCCCACAGTCCCCCATGGGGCCATCATAAACAGGATGCTGTGGCGCCTAAACACCAGGTTCCCCAAAACGCTAGGAGTAGGAAGGGGCCTTTAACAGAAGGGAAACGCAGGTGGCAGTTTGGGATGTTCCCCTTAACAGTCCTTAATATGGACTACATAATCGGGGGTTACTATCATCCCTACTAAGGACTCTAATTATAAGGGAGCATCCCAGGTGGCCGTGCAGGTCCGAGAGAAGCTCGGCAGACTCTGGATAAACTTTGTAGAGTTCGCATGACAGGAGCTATAGAGCGTGTCATTCCTGGGTGCCCGGCAGTCCTCCATCCCCAAAAGGGGGTGTCCGAAAGGGTACCCTTTTTTGGGGGTCCCTTCAAGGGGGACTCAACTCTATTTGGGGGAAAAAAAGGGGTGCTCCTAGTTTGGGAAATGCCCAAATCCACACTACTAAACCCCGGAACTCTGGGGTTCGAACGGTGACGCCAAAGCAACAAACCCGAAATGCCCCACACCCTAGAGCCACTAACTGCCGAAGCTGGGTTTAGGGTTTAGCCTTCCGGACACACGTTACGCCGCAGTTTACGACCGTCCAGCCATGATAACGTCCGTGTTACCAGTGCGTGCGAGTGGCCAATGCATCCATGGCCCAGCCATGATAACGTCCGTGTTACCAGTGCGTGCGAGTGGCCAATGCATCCATGGCCCAGCCATGATAACGTCCGTGTTACCAGTGCGTGCGAGTGGCCAATGCATCCATGGCCCAGCCATGATAACGTCCGTGTTACCAGTGCGTGCGAGTGGCCAATGTGTTACCAGTGCGTGCGAGTGGCCAATGCATTCATGGCCCAGCCATGATAACGTCCGTGCTAACAGTGCGTGCGAGTGGCCAATGCATCCATGGCCCAGCCATGATAACGTCCGTGTTACCAGTGCGTGCGCGTGGCCACTGCATCCATGGCCCAGCCATGATAACGTCCGTGTTACCAGTGCGTGCGAGTGGCCAATGCATCCATGGCCCAGCCATGATAACGTCCGTGTTACCAGTGCGTGCGAGTGGCCAATGCATCCATGGCCCAGCCATGATAACGTCCGTGTTACCAGTGTGTGCGAGTGGCCAATGCATCCATGGCCCAGCCGCCCCAGCCATGATAACGTCCGTGTTACCAGTGCGTGCGAGTGGCCAATGCATCCATGGCCCAGCCATGATAACGTCCGAAACGTAGTGCCGAAATTCGGCCATTTTGAGTCCTATCTCCCCAAAACCTCAAACAGTGTCCAACCTCTCAAAACCCTGTAAAACGTGGGATGCTCGACACCTTTCGGCAAGAGGCCCAAAACAACGCATTCCTTCCCAACCCTTGCCCGCCGCAGAAATTTACATATTCTGCGTCCGCAGATTAAGGATGTTTCCAAGCAAGCATGATAGACTTAACCTATTTCTACCGAGTTAATCCCATTTCCCTTTTGCTGCCCAAAAATCAGGCGCGTCAAGACGCGCGTCCGGAACGGGGTTTAGGGCTTAGGGTTTAGGGTTTGGGGTTTAGGGTTGATGAAGGTGCCACCCACCTCGCAGGGGGGTGTCGTCACAACCTGTCGGCAGCGGAGGGGTGCTGATGAACAAGATTGAGCTCGAAACAAAAAAGTTGCACGAACACATTCTTACAATCATTCAGTAATATTATGAGCTTATGACCCGCAAAAGCATTCCACTGGAACAGGTCCTCTACTGCTTATAGGGTTTCAGGGCTTAGACTAAACCAGAGGTTCTAACAGTCGAGATGGCTGCCCTCTTTGTCTAGGTTTTAAGTTTCAGGATACAATGGGCTTTTGGAGTGTTGGGCTTCAGAGACTCATGGCTTCAGGGCTTCCAGGTTTCTGTCGGGGTTGGGACGGAGGGCAGGGCTTCAGGTATTCAGGGCTATGGGAGTCTCATGCCCCCTGTTAAGCATATACACCCTGAACCCTCACGCAAAACGACAAAACTCCCTATCTAATCTACTCGAGCTATTTGCAGAGGGGGGGTGCCCGAAACCCTGTAGATCTTAAGCAACTCAGGTAGGCCCCTGTGAACCCTCTGAACAAGTTCTTCCAGTAAAGGAGCATGCAAAGGAAGTCTTGGCAGCCCAGCAACCATATTCTGACAAGGGCACCCTTTTTGGGTTAGTTACTTTATAAGGAACCTTGAACCAAAAAAAGGGAAAACCCTAAACCCTAAACCCTAAACCCTAAACCCTAAACCCTAAACCCTAAACCCTAAACCCTAAACCCTAAACCCTAAACTACCAAGATAAGGAACCTTGAACCAAAAAAAGGGAAAAGGGTACCACTGGGCTACCAGGAAGTTGAAGGAGGGCTACCTGACAGCTACATAACCTAACGCATTTCCGGGAGTCTGCCCTCCCTACAGCTGAAACGCGAAAACCTACCTTCCCCGGAACATTTAGGGTTTAGGGTTTAGGGTTTAGGGTTTAGTGTACCACGTGCAGCTCGAGCGCGACCGGAAAATCTGGCAGCTCCTCCTTGGGATGGGTTTACCCACGGTTTAGGGTTTAGGGTTTAGGGTTTAGGGTTAGGGTTTAGGGTCGTAACAAGCGGACTTAGTTCAGGGATTCTCTCTGTAGAGCTGCTCTCGCTTTGCAAGCCCCCAGGCTACTTTCTTCTAACGCAGGGAATGCGGGGTATCTAAGACAGGGAATGCGTGGTACTACCGAGCATCCTAGAAACCCTCACTCCCTTGGAAGGCGAAACTCTGAACCCGCAAGATGCATGTTTAGGGGTTTGGGGTCAAGGTTTAGGGTTTAGGGTTTGGGGTTAAGGTTTAGGGTTTAGGGTTTAGGGTTTGGGGTTTGGGGTTTAGGGTAACCCAAAAACCCGTATAGTCAGCGAACGTTAAGAGAAAGAACCGAGTCAAGCCCGTGCAAGACCTTGCTAATTTTTCTACTTGGAGGTTCATGAGTACTTAAAACCCCACTTATAAGTCGACTTATAACCTACTTAGGCGACTTAGGGGGTTATTTATAAGTGCAGTTATAATCGGGGTTATAAGTGCCCATGAACCTCCAAGCGGGATCCCAGAAACATGGAAGGACAGAGCAAAACGCAAAGTCAGAATTTTCAGCGGTTTTGGGATTTGTAACGTTGAACAAAAACCCTAAATGGGGTTTGCTAATTTTAAAAACCTAGAGGCAATACCAAACTGGCCATCCTCCGGACACACGCACACACGCACACACTCAATTTCTGTCAGCCCTAATTGATCCCTAAACCTAGGGTCTAGACACCGAAAAATAGAAAAATATTCATCCTTATTGAGGGTAATACAGGGATTATCATTTTTATTCTTTTGGGGTTCTTAGTAGATGCGTTCAGGGGTCTTAGCACTTGAGGGTTGGACCCGGGATTTGGGGCCTTTCGGCAGCTTGAGCGTGGCAGGGTGGTTCCGCAGGGTGGTTCGGGTTTAGGGTTTAGGGTTTAGGGTTTAGGGTTTAGGGTTTAGGGTTTAGGGTTTAGGTTCCGGGAGCTTTGGTGTTTGGTGATGATGGATAGGCATCTTTGGGCTTTCGCTGGGTCTGAACAAAGCTGCAGATGCTAGGATGCAAGCCAAGCTTTATAAGGCTAAACCCAACAGCAGCAGAGTATCCGGAATGTCATCCCCCAAGTCACGCAGCGAAGTCCGAGGAGAGGAGGAAGGCTCAAGTACTTCCTGGGGGGCTCAGGGTTGTGAGGAACATGACCGGAAACGCTCCGAGCACTTTTGCCATGTCAACTTCACGCCCAAGTGCTCTAACATGGGATGCACCCTCAATCCCTAAACTTACCCCCCTGGAATCCGAAACCCACGCTCGTAAACCCCGAAACCCTCCCCAAGCACCCGAAGGGGAGGAAGGGTAGTTGCCTTCGTTTGCAGGTTTCCCCGTGCCCTAAATCCTCGGACCTCTGGACGCCTGCTTCTTTTGGTGGTGGTGGGGTTAGAGCTTCATGATTCAAGGTTGTATGACATTTGGATCTGAGGAGGGCAGAGCATCGCAAGCGAACCGTTCTGGCAACCAGGACCTGAGACCGGCAGGGCACCCTAAACCCTAAACCCTAAACCCTAAACCCTAAACCCTACACCCTAAACCCTACGTTTCATTGACTCCAAGAACTCCACGAGCTGCTCCGACCTTACGCCACTCCCACCAACCCTTGGGATTCGGGTTTAGAGTGTAGGCCTTTTGGGCCTTCTGGGCCTTTGAGGGTTTAGGGTTTAGGGTTGCGGGTTGCGGCTTTATAGGGTTTAGGGTTATAAGGGAATCCCTACTATTTGAGGTCTAGTCTGGGGGTCGCCTATTTTTGGTCAACCCCCCCAAGTCTTAGAAACCCTAAAACCTAAACCCTAAACCCTAAACCCTAAACCCTGAATTCTCAGTCCTCCGGGGCCGCTGGCGAGCTGGCGTCGAGGACAGAGGCCTCCGGGTGGAGAGTTTAAGGGTGGGTTCGGCGCGTGAAGGCGATTGAATACAGGTTTAGGGTTTAGGGTTTAGGGTTTAGGGTTTAGGGTTTAGGGTTTAGGGTTTAGGGTTTAGGGTTTAGGGGGCCTGAGATTTACAGACGCTCTCTGTGGACTTTCCGTCTCGAACTCGCATGACCTTACTGCCTCAAGCCGACACGCCAAACTGAGTGAGATGTTGACGCAGGGTTCGCGCCCAGGCTTGAAGCCCCTATCAAGTGCCTTAAAACATTAAAACCCCAACTCCCATTCGCTGTGGAACGCACTAATTCCTACTTCAAACCGCACGCACATTTGGTGTTGCTCTAAAGCTGTACACTCGGGTCATAGAACCGCCCCCCCTGCCCCCAAATTATTACAACACCCAGTGTCCACGCTTCTTCAGCTACTTGCCCTTCCCACGTGCCTCGCTGCGACAGTCGCTGCGAGCTGTGTCCTGCCAGCTATAACGGATACATATATATATATATATATATATATATTCGCCCGACTATGAGCTGGGGAACGAACACGTCGGAGCTTGGGTTTTTCAAAAACAAGTCATTGAAATGGTCGAGCCTGACTCGCACTAGCGCCTCCGAAACCGTGAACCCCAAAACCCTTGAACCTGCTACAAGCGTTTTGCGCTAAACCCTAAACCCTAAACCCTAAACAGCCGTAGACCCTAACTCCTGGACATGATTTTCGGACTAAACGGGGCTTCGGGTTTCGGGCTTCATCTTGTGTAAGGGAACCTACCGCCCTAAACAATGGAAAAGACTGGGGCCATGGGGGCGTCCGAGACCTTCGCCCAGATTCTTTAAGCTCTAGATTCCAGGGCGCAGGGAATATGTTTGAGGTCTTCAGGGCTTTATTATTGTCGTTCGTGGGTACGCGGCTGCTTCAGGGGACTGGTGAAATTGCGTTGAAGCCTGCTGCTCTGAAACCACGGGCACTCGGAGCTAGAGCCGCTTCTCTTGTCCCAAGTGGCCTTTGGAGCGTCGGGCGTCCAAGGGTCCTTGCATGTTCAGGACGTTGGAAGGTTTTGAAGAGTAGGGTCCCTTCTGGCCAAGGACGAAAAAAAGGGTACCCTGTTTGTTTTCTGGCTTTTGCACAGGAAAGAAACCTCTAAGTCTAAAGCCGGTAGGATCGGCACTGGCAAGACTAAGAAGCCCTGTACAGAACCCCGAGCACAAATTCCAACAGGATTTTCAGGGCAGAAAGGTGGCATGATTGTGCTGGGCGAACGCACGATAAGGTGTGCAAACCTAAACACTCAAGAACGGCTCCTCGTGCCTGTCTACTGGTGCACACGATAAGCCCTATCTACACAGGGTCTAGGGGACCCCTAAAATAGACCCCCCAAATAGTAGGATCTCCTTATAGTAAGGACCCCAAAAAAGTACCCCACATAGTAAACCCCCCAAACAATATCTTGGTAGCCCAGTACCCATATTCTGATAAGGGCACCCTTTTTTTGGGCTAGTTACTTTTTTACGGGAACCTTGAACGGAAAAAAGGGAAAAGGGTACCCCTTAACCCTAAACCCTAAACCCAAAACCCAAAACCCTAAACCCAAAACCCAAACCCTAAACACTGGGCTACCAAGATATGGTGCTGCACTCCACGGCGCAGCCGAGCGTCGCTGATCGGAGTCCCTGCCGCGGAGTTCACGGTCCCGTTGCCTGCAATTGGGGGAATGAGGTACCCTATATCCCCCTATATATACCGGAGCCCAAAACCCTGGAAATACCCAAAAACCTACAAACCCGATAAGCCCTATGCCTATAAACCAGATGGGCAAAACCCTAAGCCCTTAGCATGCAGCGAAGTGGCCTCCAGAACTGGTGAAACAAGTCGGTGGGCCTGTCGGGATTTGATGTTAAGGCCTTGCAAGTCTCAGGGTAATACATACATACATATATATATACATATATATGTATGTATATGTATATGTATATGTATATGTATATGTATATGTATATGTATATGTATATGTATATGTATATGTGTATGTATATGTATATGTATATGTATATGTATATATACATATGGGGATAAGATTAAGGGCCCCTTCTAGGGGTACCTCTTTTTATCCCTTGAATTGAGTCAAGAGAGAACCTGCACCTCAACAGCGTGTAATGACCATGCAGTCGCCCTATCGAAGCTCCATGACAGACATGGCATATACAAAAGCCAGAATAGTAGCAGAGAGGAGCTGGAAAGCTTCTTTCTGGATTAAAAAGGGTTTAGGGTTTCGGGTTTAGGGTTGAGGCCACTGGATTAAAGATAGAGGCCATTAGGGTTTTGGAAGACAGGCGGTCTTCTGGGGCTGAGGTCGTGGGTTTAGGCTTTGCAGTTTGCTGTCTGGTGGGATGCCCCAGCTCCATTACCACCGGAAGCAAGCGGCTCAACTTGGGCAGCGATGTCTGCCCAGCCTCGGAGAATCTTAGTTTTGGTGGTTAAAGGGTAACTCAAGGGTTTGTGCTAGGTGTATTTCGGCATTGTTGTAGGACCATCCTGGCAGAGGGCGATTATTGGCTGTGACAGGGTCGGCAGGGCTTAGAGGCTGTACAGACTCCTCCAGCCCAAGCCCAACACGACTTCAACAAACTTGCTGAACTCCCCAAGTCACTACATTTACAAATACCCTAATCCCCCCAACCCCCACCCCCCCGAGCACCCCAAAAGCTTCTAAACTAGCCGCAACTAGCCCTCCCCCCAAGCTCCCAATTCCTCAACCACAATTCTTCAACCCCTCCCCCTACCCCAAAACCCGCAACCGTACCAGACACCTCAAACTCCCTAGCCACAAACCCCAAACCTTAAATACCTGGAAACCCTGCCCAGAGTTATGGAGACAGGATCTTAAACTCAATTCACAAATTTCAGACCCCAAGTTGTTGTCCTGTCACTAAGGATATACTGTACAAGGTTTGGGGCTTAGGCTGCAGAGTATGGAGTTCAAAAGCGCCCGAAGCCGCAAGAAAAAACAAAAAAAAACGACAACCAGCCCAGGAGCAACGTTGCTGCCGCAGGCAATGACACAACCGTCACTGCGCAGCAGCACCTGAGCACCGCAGCTCGTGTCCTATTCCGTTCCGGGTCAGTGATGCAAATGAACAGGGTTTAGGGTTTAGGGTTTAGGGTTTAGGGTTTAGGGTTTAGGGTTTAGGGTTTAGGGTTTAGGGTTTAGGGAATTATGGTGCATTTCGCGAGTTTGTGCCTCCGCGCTCCCAATTCCCCCCCAATTGCCCCCCCCAAGCATCGATGTGAGAACATACTGGGTAGCTGAGGGTTTAGGGTTTAGGGTTTAGGGTTTAGGGTTTAGGGTATGATGAGGTTACCGCTTCTTCTGCTGGCTCTTTTCGCAAAAGATCTAAAGCGCCATGGACAAGTGCCTAAGCCCTAAACACAAGACCTAAACATTGTAAGTCCTAAGCCCTAAATCCTAGACCCTGAACCCTGCAACTGGAAAAGCTCATGCCAACCCTACATGTCGTCATGTCGGTTGATCTAAAATACGGGTTCTATTGGTACTGAAACTGTCATACGAAATAAAGGCAACATATCTTAGGGTTTAGGATTTAGGGTGTACCCCGAAGGGCTCGATCTCAAGTATGGAAGCGTTTGTGGTCAGTGCTATTATCGTTTGGGGGACCGAAAGCGCCACTTGGTAGCCCAGCACCCATATTATAATGAGAAACACAAGGCAGCAGGGTACCACTGGGCTGCCAAAGACTTGGGATGTTCCCCCCTTATACTAACAGTCCTTAATCGAGATTCCAGTACCCCCTAAACCCTGAACCCTAAGCCCTAAACCCTAAGCCCGAAGCCCGAAGCGCTAAACCCGCTATTCTAATCCTTATTACGGACTGTTAGCATAAGGGGGAACATCCCAGAACAGAGCCCATAAGCAGATGCAAGCTTCTGTGTGGAGTGAGCCGGCCGCGACTGCCAAGTACCTGGTTTAGGGTTTAGGGTTAGGGTTTAGGGTTTAGGGTTTAGGGTTTAGGGTTTAGGGTTTAGGGTTTAGGGTTTAGGGTTTAGGGTTTAGGGTTTAGGGTTTAGGGTTTAGATGGGGGTCTGGGTGTTGAGTGTTCAGGGTATCCGGGCATTCGGCGAGCAGCCCCTGCTAGCCAATATGTACGTGCTGTGCGTATGCTCTTCCTGCACATGTATAAAAAGATACGTACTCTCCCTCTCTGTGTATAATGTCGCAAGTTTTAGTCGGAACGAGATTGGAGTTGGGCTGGCCGGCCCGACTGCTCCATTCCAAGGTGCTCCAGGCCCTCGTCCAGGGCAGGTATGTCGCACTGCCTCACAGGCGAAGGGGCTCCTAAACAATCGACAGCCTCGAAACCCGAACTTTCAAATCCCCATGCAAGCATGCAAGGATCCAACAAATCCTATCTATGCCAATTGAGTTGCAACTGAGCCATGGATTCCAGCAGCTTGGAAACTCTAGACGTGAGCCTCTAGAAGCTTAAAGGGTACGTGCTCAAACGCTAGCCCCCCAACCCAAAGCCTAATCCTTTTCACATGGGTTAGGGTTTGTTGGGGGGCTTGAAGGGTCTAGGGATGATACATCGACTGTATAGAGGCTGCGCGTTTGGGTGGGGGTAGTATGGTTCTTGAATATCCAACAGGTTGCATGTGATGCTTGGCTTATTCTAGGCATTAAGAATCAGGAAGCCTAGACGCGTTCCTAATCCTCCATCATCATGCTTGTCGAGATACCCGTCGCTGTTTTCGCCAAACGCGACAGCCTCATTTGCCAAATATGCCCGGAGCAGCAAGAGAGTCGCACATCGAACCCGCGTCAACCCAAACACTTTAACACCCTCAACCTCACATGCTACATACTAACGCCCTTCCTACTATTTGCTTAAGAACCCCAAAACATATAAAATACAAACGCCTATATTACTCTTAATAAGGAAGAATATTCTCATTTGTTTGGGGTTCTTAAGCAATTCGTAGCTTCACAGCCCTTCAGCACTCCCAAACTCTTGCTCTTCACCAGACCCTGGTCTGATGTCCGGGAGGGACCTGGTTTAGGGTTCAGGGTTCAAGGTTCAGGGTTCAGGGTTTAGGGTTTAGGGTTTAGGGTTTAGGGTTTAGGGTTTTGAAAATCCGGAAAACCCGAAAAAACCTTATATAAACCCCAAACCCTAAGTTCATCTCAATCCTGAATGCTGCCATGCTCGTTGTTGCCAGACAAGCTGCGCAGCCATCGTCGCAAAGGAGCACCTCAGTAACATGAGACTCCACTACCGCATGTAGGTCTGAGGAACCCCATCTGCGTACAGTTTTTTAGGGAATAGGATTAGGGGGGACCCTTGGGGATGTAGACCCTCTGAACAAGGTCCCTGTTGAAGAGAGCCACAAGAGGGTTCTCCCCCTTATCCTACCTAGGAGTTTGGAACCTTCGAGCCTCAGGTTTTGGAGCGAGTGCAGCCGCACATGAGATGGTGTGAGGACAGGGGCGGCTTCCTACAAACCCATGAATGCCAAGTGGGAACGAAGACAGAGGCAGGGGTCAACACCCTGACATCAGAGAAAGCGCCACCAAACACCCAACACATACAACCGGAAGAACAGCATGCAGGAAGCCCCCCCTTCCATAATCTAGGGTTACGGGTTTCGGGGTTTAGGGGTTTAAGGGTTAAGGGTTTAGGGGCCTGTAGGGGGCGTTAGGAGGTCCTCTCCTGTGATTCGGCACCGTGTGGAAAGCGCCAGCCGCTGCTGCGACGTAATGTCTGCGCCCACTTGGAACCTCTGTCTGCCTGCAGGGTTTGGGGTTGAGGGCTTGTAGGAGTTTAGGAGTTTAAGTTTAAGGCTTCAAGGATTGTAGGAATTTAAGTTTAGGGCTTCTAGGATTGTAGGAGTTTAAGTCTAGGGCTTGTAGGAGTTTAGGAGCATTAAGGTCTGGAGTGTTGATGGGGGCCCTGGGCCTGGAGGACTGCAGACCCAACTAAACCCACTGAGCCCCAAACTTGGGAATGATCCCCCTTATACTAACAGTCCTCACTAGGGTTTAGGGTTTAGGGTTACATGAGGGGGCAGTAGAATCTCTATGAAGGACTGTTAGTATAAGGGGGAACATCCCAACCCCAGACCTTCATGCCACAAAAACCTTGCCTGAAATGCAGCCTCTACACCCCCCCCATTTCGGGGGAAGCATGCCTAATTATTGCTGTATACATCCTTTTTTAGGGTTTCTCTAGGTAAGGCCATGGAACCCCAAACCTAAGTCCTTGAAGCCTCAGCCCCATTTCATTGGTCCAGCCTTCGAAGCCCATAAGCCTTAACAAGCCGCATAAACCTCAACAATCCCTTGGTGCCCTCAACATGTGCAGGGTCCCGGGCCTGGCTCCCTGTTGCTACGGGGCTCCCTGCTGTTGCTAGGTCCTGAACCCCTGAAGTATCTTCCTTGTATCCTCGATCCAGCATGTCCGCTTGATGCGAGCTGAACACCCAACCCCGGAAGGGGTCGGAAACCCCTAAACCCTAAACCCTAAACCCTAAACCCTAAACCCTAAAGCCTAAGCCCTAAGCCCTAAACCCTAAACCCTAAACCCCCCATGGTTTGGCCCGTACAAGGCCCATGGCCTGCTCTCATTCAGGCCGCTGATGACGGCAGCGCCGTCGGCCTCTTGGCTCAGAGGCAGGGTTGAGGTTTTCTGAAGTGGTGAAGCAGGAACCATGTCCATAAAAAACACCTACCCCATAAGCCTTACTTAGGGGTTTTGAAGTGGTGAACCAGGAGCCCTATCTCCAAACAAGCACCCACCCTACAAGCCTTAGTGTGGCTTCGTCTTCATTGCATCTAGGCATTCGTCATACGAACTTGGTGCCTCAATCGCAGCAGCTCTCAACCTCTGCCTATATACCCCATAGACGCAAAGACCCTGAAGCCGTAAAGCCCATACGCCAAAAAACCACCAAGAGCCGAACACCCCAAACAGCCCTAAACCCTAAGCCCTAAGCCCTAAACCCTAAACCCTAAACCCTAAACCCTGGACCCCGCATGCCTGGAGCAAAACGCTGTGGAAGGCCCCAGCGGCAATTCCTACCTCAGAGAACTGCCCAGGCTTCTCAAGTTCAGGGGGTTCATATAGGGGCCTAAAATACTTAGAATAAGGTTTTCGGGGTTGTTATACAGTATATTGAAAAAGAGACCATAAGGGAATACGATTAAAGTAGTTGTTGCGACCCGGGTCCGCAGCTCTAAGAGCCCTGAGACTTCCGGCCAAGCAGACGAAACCGTGTGCTTTTCAACCCTTTGGACCCCTAAACCCTAAACCCTAAACCCTAAACCCTAAACCCTAAACCCTCAACCCTCAACCCTGAACCCTAAACTTCAAACAAGGCCCAAGTCATGGCGGCTTCGAAGCCGAGATTGGGCATCGTTTAAGGGCTTCCTCTACAGCAACAGCTGGGATTCCCTTTAGTAACCCTCTTGGGGTATGAGAATAGTGATGTTCCAACTTTTGGGGGCTTACTGTACAGCATCTTCGTTCTTTGCTTGGGGGGGGGGGGGGGAAGTTTGCGCTTTCCCGCTCGCCAGCCCGTTCAAGCAACAGGTCTGCTGGACATGAGGGTAGAACCAAACCCTTCACCTTAAGGAGCCTAAACTCTCAACCCCGAACCTTACAACCCCAAATCTTCCGGAGGCCCCTGAATTTACCGGCAGCCGCAAAATGACCGACCGCATGGACACCCTCCCCCCCCCATCCCCCGCGCCAAATTAACTCTAGGTTTGGAGGTAAAGCCATTGGTGGGAAGGCCGACGAACTGAAATCGGCCCTGGGGCGACGGATTTCAGCGCAGGAACTCCGCATTGCCCAAAGTTGTTCAAGCCTCGGGGTTGTGTTGGTTCTAAGGGTGGAACCATGGGCCCGTAGCGCGGTCCCTTACCCTCGTTTATAGGGACCGAAGCATGGGCTCTTGTTAAACATGGTGAAAATAAGGGTTATATAACAAGGGGCCCAAATTAAGGGCCCATATTTCGGATCCCCTTTTGGTTCAAAAAGGATTTAGGGCTTAGGCGATGCCTTCGGGTTGTCCCACGACCCCTTCCCTGAAACACGCAGTGGCACAAATCCTCATCCTCACTTGAATGGCCCATTACAGGGGACCCCCCCTACATCTTCACGCACACAGCCTAAGGCAGTGAAGAAAGGAAGAACCTGGAGGACATATCACCGAGTTTTGAGTTCCCAACACCAGGCAAGGCACCTCGGATCAGGACGTTGCCATCCGCGCAGAGTAAAAGAGTATGAAATTGGCCAGCAGCAACAGCGATATACCTGAGCATGCTGGGGAAAAGGGTCCTTGTGAGTTTAGGGTTTAGGGCTGCTTGTGGGGGATACTGCAAGTCATTGCTTGACAAGATACCAAATGGGCATGAGCAGATCTACATCCTAAAGCCCAAGCCCAAAAACTCTAAACCCAGCTAATACTTGTCAGATGAAAAACAAACAAAAAAGACCCTAAACCTGACCAATACTTCCCCTTAAAAAACAAACAAACGAAAAAGACTCTAAACCTGACCAACACTTCCCCTTAAACAAACAAACAAACAAACGAAAAAGACCCTAAACCTGACCGATACTTCCCCTTAACAAAAAAAAACCGAACGCAAGTCGAGAAGCTCCCGCCCTGGCGCACCGGAACTGGGTAGGGAGCACTGCCCTTCGACCGTGCAGCCGCAAGTGATCACGTGCCTCTGGGGGTTGCTAAGCAAGTCCTGGGGGTTTAGGGTTCAGGGTTTAGGGTTTAGGGTTTAGGGTTTAGGGGGGTCAGTTCTCAGGGTTATGGACCTGGGGTTTTGTGCGACCTACAACCCCAAAGGCTGCCTGGTTGCCTCAACCGTCTATTGGGAACCTTACCCCCCCAAGAGGTGAATGGTCTGATTGCCTCGCTGCAAATAATGGTCACTTATCACAATAGGGTTTTGGGGGCGATGGGAGTGTAGATACAAAGAGACCGTGGAGTTTTCTCCCTCCGCTCTTCTCATCGTCTTGCCCTCTTGTCCTCTGCTCTTCTCGGGTTTTTTGCACTTAAACGCTTACGTGCTTCTGCTCTGGGGAACCTTTCGCGCAAATGTCCGCCGGAGCGCTGTAGCAATATGTAATTCCCATCCTTGTTAAGCCAAAGGCAACCTCTGGAATCATTGACTAGTTCGCCGTTGCTGGTCTTTAGTCTCCTTCCCATTTCTAACCGACTTCTTCTAATTCATCCATGTGCCGTCGCTCTGTCTTTTCTGGCAGCTTTGTGTGTTTGCTTGGTGAGGCGTGCATTTCGTATTGGTGTCTCTTTGATCGGCAGCTTGCCGGTGTTGAAGAATGAAATTGCACGCGTTTTCCGAAATACAATCCTTTGTGCTGTGAATCGGGGACTCTGCTTCTGCAGTCTTTCTGAAGTGCATTCCATGAACACTGAGCATCTGTCCGTCATGCCTTGCTGTGGTCTGTTGTGAAGGAGCCTCTGCTCCCAAATCTGGCGTTGTGTTTGTTGGTCACTGGGTGTCCGGTACTTTGCGAAAATCGGTTGCTTTTCTGGTCGTGACTTGGCAAGTTTTACTCGAAGGTTTGCTATCAGCAGGCTATGGTTTCATACGTTTTGTCAGCTTAGATGCCAGGGCTCTGGAACTAACTTCTTTGGGGCAGCAGTTTCGGAAGTCGGGCCTGTTGCTTTCTTAAACCTAGGTGGTCTTCTTGATCATACCCACGGCTTGGGAGTAGCTCCAAGGGTTCGCGAAGGAAGGGCTCAGCCTTGCAAATCCAGACCAGGCCTTGTGGGGGTGTACATGGGACCCCTACAGTAGACCCCCTAAATGGTAGGATCCCCTTAGAAAAAGGACCCCAAAAAAAGTATCCCCCTAATACGGTAGACCCCTGTAACCCCCTTTTTGTTGAGCTTGCGGGGTTTGGGGACCTCAGGTTGGGATGTTCTCCCTTATACTAACAGTCCTTGATTGGAATTATTTACCCCCTATTGTAATCCCTATCTAGGACTGTTAGTACAAGGGGCAACATCCCAAACCTGAGGGACTTAGGGTTTTTGGGGGTTGCAGTGTTAAGGAGTTGAACGCCTAAACCCTAAACTAAACCCTAAACCCTAAACCCTAAAACCTAAACCCAAAAATCTAAACCCCCCCACCAACTACTGAAGTCCGACGCACAAGTCATCTTGGGAGCCTGTCGCTTCGGAGCAACACGGTGTGCGCAGCTCCTTTTCTTTGGGGTTTAGGGTTTAGGGTTTAGGGTTTAGGGGGAGAAGGGAGTTTCCTGATTCAACCACGGGTTGCCGACGTTCGCTTGCTACACTGCCCTTCGTGTCCCAAGAACCCTCAAGCCGAAGCACGTCACCAAAAGCAGCTAAAACCTAATTCCTAAACCCTAAACCCTAAACTCCCTAAACTCCCTAAACTCCCTAAACCCTAAACTCCCTAAACCCTAAACCCTAAACCCTAAACCCGGTCCTGCGGCCACGTCTACATAAGTCATGCCGGCCGGGAGCATCCTCAGGGTCGCCCCTACCCCATAGAAAAGGAGCCCAAAGAATTACCTTTCCATTTTAGGGTTTAGGGTTTAAGGTTCAGGGTTTAGGGTTTAGGGTTTATCCTGTATAGTGAGAAATAGGGTTCCCTTCGTATGCTCCTAACATAACCTCTTTCTTCTTTTCAGGGGTTCTTTAAACGAACGGGGTGCCCTCTAACTCAAGGATCTAAGGGCCTAAGAGCCTAAGTCCTGACATGCTACAGAAACCACCTCCTCCCTAACGATCGCAAAATGTGACCCACGAGAAACAAGAGGAGAGGGCTTGGCGTGATCTCTTCGAAGAAGTTGCCATCTTGTTCTTGGCAGCCCAGTAACCATATCATAATAAGGGCACCCCTTTTTCAGTTGGTCATTTTCTAAGGGAAACCATAACCCAAAAAAAAGGGGTACAGGGTACCACTGGGCTGCCAAGTGTTTAAAAAGGCAGATCTGGAGCCGACACCGCACACTGAGGCTGCTTTCTGCACAACCCAACCAAGTTAAGTCGTTCCAAGGCCCCCTACCTCCCGATGGTTCATCGGAAGCCTGTAGACCTCTCTAAAGTGAATAACCCGAACCTGGAATTCCCTGTCTCCCCCCCCCCCCCAAAAAAAAAAAGAATGACCCCTATTCAGGGTGCGTGGCGGAATGCTGCACTGGCCCTGTTCGTTCAGCCCACACGCAACGGCCTCACCCAGGGCTGACAAGGATTTGCGCTGTCTAGAACCTGGCTGTTTACGAAAATAGGGGACCCGCCCAGAATAGAGCCCAAATAGTGGGATTCTCTTATAACAAGGACCCCAAAAAGGTAGCCCTAATTTCAGAAACCCACATCTGTATCTCATACACACTCCAAGTGCAACACTCCAAGGGCAACACGTCCTACGAACGGCTGAGGCACTTCGATCGAACGAAGGTCGTAGCATGTGTTTCGCCAGTGCCCTAACCTATGTAAGCAGCCGAAGGTGAAGAGGTGGCAACGGCTGCGCCTTCTCAAGCGGGGCTTAAGCAGGTGGCCTTTCAAGCGCGGGCTTAGGGTTTCCAAGGTTATCGGTAAAACCTCCAAGCACTGCACTAGGTTGCCCGGTCAGCTACAATTCAACAGTGTGCCATTTTTTTGCTCGAAGGGGTGCATAAGGGATCCCGACCCCAAAAGAGTGAATCTAAGGGTAGTTACATGGGCCCTTAACATGGCCCCTTGCCTCCTTTAAAGGGTGCCGAAGTATGGGCCCTTGAGTTGTATGGGGTATATTAAGGGGTATATAAGAGGTCCCCTTTTTGAAAAGGGCCCGTGCTAAGGGACCATGAAACTACCCCTTAGAGGGAACAGGGGCATAGGGTGCTACTGGGCATGCTAGGGAAAGGCCTGGCCATCGCTTTGAATCAGGACTGTGTGGAACTTCCCTGAGCGCGAGCTTGGGCGTTGGTTCGAAAGGTTTAGGGATTAGGGCAGGAGCCTTCCGGCCGGAGGATCGCAGGCTTGGGATTTTGAGAGGTCCTCATCTCCACAACCCTAACCCGCATCCCAGGACCCTACCTCTAGCTCGGGTCAGGCATGACGGCAGCACGAAAGAAGCCCGCACCAGCCCTCAATGCCAGAGACTCATGCTCAGGGCATGAGATCTTGGACTCTCGCATTTCAAGGAGCTTCGGGTTTAGGGCTCCAACGAGCGTGAGCTGCAACTGCACTACTGGTACCTGGAGGTTTATGCAGCACACTGTCCTCCCTTGTTTCGTGGGTTGGAACCCCACTTCCTTGGTATCCTGGCATCCCAACCCGAAAGATCCGGAAGAAACGGTAAGGTAGAGGTGCCCTAGAACTGGTTTGGGCTTTGGGCTTCGATGGGCTTAGTATTTTCGGGTTGTTTGTCAGGGCCTAATGTTAACCTCACATTTATAAATGGGGTGGTAATAGTCATATTCGCCGGGCCAGAGCCCCAGCCCAAGACGACTTTCCAGTACGGGAGGTTTTCGGGCTGATGTGTGTGAACAAGTGCTATATAGGGGGGTCCGATGAAAATCATAATGGGGTGACAATTGTAAAGTTTGGCTGTCCAGGAATCGAAAATTTTACTGAAAATGGCTTAAGAGTTCCATTGCAGAGACCCCCCCAGACCCCCAGACCCCAGACCCCCAGAATCCTTATTATTGACACCCCCTCTTTTTTCCAGCCCTCCAAACCCCAGCGACCAAAACAAGATTGGGGGCGGGGTTTATTAAAGCGACGTTAACATTATGTCTAACCAGACTCATCAAAACACAAAAGCCCTGGTCCCTAAGGTCTCTTGTCCTAGCGCTTCCGGGCAAACTTAAGGGTACAGACCGGCAGTGAAATCCTAGTATCCTAAACCCCTAAACCCCTAAACCCCTAAACCCCTAAACCCCTAAACCCCTAAACCCCTAAACCCCTAAACCCCTAAACCCCTAAACCCCTAGTCTTTATAACCCTGCAGAAAACTCTCAACTCTCAACCCTGAACTTTGAACCGCCAGTATCACGAAAGCCCCGAACCCTAAATTGTAAGCTCTGAGCCCTAAACCCTAAACCCTAAACCCCAAGCCCTAAATGGGGTTTGCGATAATGAATACAGACCCCCAGAAAGTACCATCCCCTTAGAATGAGGACCCCAAATAAGGTACCCCTTAATTCCGCAAACCCCCAAACCCTAAACCCTAAACCCTAAACCCTAAACCCCCCTTATGATTATGCCCCCCGACTTTATTGTAAACCCCCAACTCCACCGAACCCTCCATTGCTGGCGCCGCCTGCCGCGACGCGCACGTAGCTGAGCCAAGGCTGCGGCCTGGGAATGGAGCACCTCGGTGGCTTGGGGAATGTAGGGTTTAGGGTTTAGGGGTTTAGGGTTTAGGGTTTAGGGGTAGGGTTTAGGGTTTAGGGGCAGGGTTTAGGGTTTAGAGTTTAGGGGATAGGGGGTTGAGGGTTTTCTTGGCCCTAGGAGAGTGAGAGGTCTCCTGGCCGCCCCCACTTGAAATGTCGGACTTCGGGCTGAAACCCTCGGCCTCTTACACCCAACAAGGCTACGCCTACAAGATCTCAGCATCCTACTAACTAACTAACCTATACTCCCCTTAGAACCTTAAAAAGCTTTTTTTTTTTTTTTTTCTCCTCTTGGGTTTTATATAAACACAAAAAATAATTCCCAAGGGGGATATAGACAATGACTGTGAAGCAGAGCCCGAAAGCAATTGTGGCTTCAACGTGTAGGGTTGCTATGTTCGGGGGAGTCCAGGGCTTATAGGGTTGGGGGTTTAGGAGTTTGAGGGTCTACCACTTGGGATGCTGAGGATTTTGAGGGATGCGGGCGCACAAATCCTGAACATAAAGCCTTTGTTCGGGCCCGAGCTGTACCCCGACCCCGAAACCTTTCAAGGCTAAGTCCTGAATCGTAAGCTCTGCATCTAAGCCCCTTCAACCCTGGAAGGTCTCTATGGTCCAGGCTGACCATGGTTGTTGTAGCCGCATGCAGAGGCTTTGCCATTCTGCAGGATCACCTGTCCGTGTGTTTAGGGCTTACCTGGCGTTACCTTATCCGGGGGTTTTGGTCGCCAAGTCATCCTTTCAAATGTGGGTACCCTTTTTGGGGTTGGTTACTTTACAAGGGAACCTAGAGCCCACAAAAAGTGCAAAAGGGTACTGCTGGGCTGCCAAGAATATTTACCTTTCTCTAAGCTACAGGGCTTCGAGTAGTGCTCAGACAAAGACAGGGCCCACAACTCCAGCGACCTATCTATGAGCCCCGAACCACAAGCATGCGCAGCCACTCCGGGCGGACAGGGGAAAGGTTTAGGGTTTAGGGGAGTTGAGGGTTTAAGAATTGGTCCTTGGACACCGCACACTCCCTAAACCCTAGAACTAAAGCATTCAACCCTAAGACCTAAAACCCCCCAAACCCAAACACTCGACCGCCCCCCAGTTTGCCCCCAAAGTGGGTTCGATTGGGGCTTTGGGAAGGATTGTGATGGAATTCAAGGCAAAGATGAGAAGGAAACCAATAAACCGGGGTGCAGACACTCGGCCGAAAGCTGGCTTGCAAAGAGGGCCCCCCACATCAACACCTCTGAATCCAGGACTGCACAAAGAAGTGATATCCATCCTCTGGCAAAAGCTTTACAGCGGCCCCCCCAGAACAACTGGGGACTCCGGAAGAGGCACGGAACCCCCATTATGGGTCCCGCTTCGGGATTTGGGGGTTTGCGAGACTAGGGGTCCTTATTCTAAGGGAATCCTGCTATTTGGGGGTTCATACTCGGGGTCCCAGATTTTCGTAGACCCGAATTTGGATTCCGCGTGTAGTGGCTTCAGCTGAGCGCCCCCGCCGTGTGGTACGCGCCAGCAGCGACCATCATCGTGGCAGGGAAACATGAGCCGTTGGCAGTGGCAGAAGTTGAAAAATCAGGGCTAAGGGCTTACCCTAAACCCTAAGCCCTAAACCCTAAACTGCAAAACCCGCAACCCGACCTGCACCCCAGGTCCTAAACCCCGCAAGTCTAGGCGTTTAGCATGTGAGTGTCCGCGGAGCTTAGATCTTGAAAAGCCTGCTTAGAGGCTTATGGTGATCGCACCGGACTGCGTTCGAGGTGGGAAGGGGAAGGTTCATACAGAGGGTTTGGGGGGAATTCTTCGAACATATCTATATAGGGACCATTAGCAAATATTCCGACCCGTTAGGTCTTTGTAATCCTTTGCAGGGGCGCTCTGCTGGGCTTGAATTCTAGGCTTGAGCCTGCCAACCAAGTTTCATCTCAGCAGCCGAAACCAAACCCTGAACCAGCATGCGTGTTTCAAAGTAGGGTTTAGGGTTTAGGGTTTCGGGTTTAGGGTTTAGGGTTCAGGGTTTAGGGTTTAGGGTGTGAAGTCCTAAGTTCCGGAAGTCATGAAACATCCCCGAGGTGCCAACGTGAGCTGAGGATTGTTGGGTTGGGGAGCCTCTGCCACGACATCCACTGATGATGTTTAGGGTTTAGGGTTTGGGGTTTAGGGTTTAGGGTTTAGGGTTTAGGGTTTAGGATTTAGGATTTAGGGTTTAGGGTTTATCAAAGGTTTAGAGTCTCAACGGATGATAACATGAGCTGCGCTCCCCAAAACGAATAAGCACTAACAACCCCTATACCCCTTCAGGCAAGGTCCCTTAACCTTTTCTTGGGGTGTCGTCTGGCACTAAACGCGCCATGGAAGAAGCCCGAACCTTAAACAATCCTAAGCTCAATCCAGGTGAGGCGTGAATCCAATGCCAGGGAAGTTAGGCTTTGGTGTATATTTGGCATCAAGAGATGAAGAAAGTCGGATTTCGGAGCTGAGAACTTTAGTGTAGGGTCTTTGAGTTAAGCATTCAACTATAGTTTTAAGAGCTCAGGCTTCTGGTGCGTGCTTGAAATGGCAAGATCTCTTGCTAGCGCATCCCATTTAGTATGGTCATGGTGCCCTAAACCCTAAACCCTAAACCCTAAACCCTAAACCCTAAACCCTAAACCCTAAACCCTAAACCGAGAAGAGACCCTTCTCCGAGACCCTATCCGAGGCCCGACATACCCTCGCCAACACTCTATGGGCTCAAAAAGTGTCTCTTAGGGGCTGAATACTCTAGCCCAAAAAGGGTTAACCTTTTATGTACAGTAGGATTGTACATCACGAAAAAGTTCAAGGTTTCCTACCCCGTCCCTAAGGCCTTGCTGTATGAAGCATGGATGACGGTGCAGCCATTCCGTCGGACGACGTCTAGGAGAATCTTCAAGACTCTGTCCATGTACTGGTGAACCTGGCGTGGGATGTGAGCCTTGAGCGGCCTCGATTCAAAATTCCACAATAACCTCACGAGAGCGCAACTCATCAGGTCCGGAATCAAGTCGAGCACGGTCTTGTGATTTCCGCCTTTCTTGTTTGCTCCCCTTCAAGCAAGCCTTGTAAAATACGGTAGAGGATGATCTCTTGTGCTAGCTAACTGTATGAACTAACTCATTTACAATTCACCTAAAATTAAGCCTTGAAACCCGGTGAAGTTCTAAGAGCAACTGGATCACCATGTTACGCTGGGAAAAGTTCTCGGGCTTCATCAGAAATTCTGCGAGCTTTAACGGAAGCACCTGCGTTACTTGCACGGTACGAAGTTGCCGATATGCCCCTAATTGACACTCCACGAGCCTTCAAGTATCCCTCCGCGTATCCCTCCTAGACCCTCAAGTGTAGGCCCCCCCCGTTTCTCAATTTTGAGCTGTTCGTGTCTGTAAAGCAGAGGCCGCTCCAAAATGTCGCTAATCAACATGTTCTCCGAAGCCCGTTTAAGCTCGTTCATGGTCACTCAAAACACCACGACCACACTGCAAACAACAGTGGTGCAGAAAGCTCTGGTTTGAGGCTTTCGGGCTAAACCCTAAACCCTAAACCCTAAACCCTAAACCCTAAACCCTAAACTGGCCCTAAACCCTAAACCCTAAACCCTAAAACCTAAACCCTAAACCCAAGCCAGACCAACCTGTAAAATCTGCCCAAAAAAAATTCGACTTGAAGCTTTCGGGATCTGGCGGGTAGTCATGCGGACCACTTCGCAAAGCTCCTTTCGCGACTTCACTCTAAACCCTAAACCCTAAACCCATATACCCATATGCCTCACAAGAAGAAAGGGAAGGATGCCTAAGTCATGTAGCATACGTCCTTTCCGGGTATGCTGATTGCTGCAGGCAATAGCCCTAAACCCTAAACCCTAAACCCTAAACCCTCGGGCTGAACTCTCAAATGATGGCAGGGTGTGCCCTTCGCAGGAGCGCTGGGTCGTAGAGCAGCGAAGTGGGGGATGCCAGCCTTGTGTGCTCATTAGGTAGCTCTCTAGATTAGGTTTAGGGTTTAGGGTTTAGGGTTTAGGGTTTAGGGTTTAGGGTTTAGGGTTTAGGGTTTAGGGTTTAGGGTTTAGGGTTTAGGGTTTAGGGTTTAGGGTTTAGGGTTTAGGGTTTAGGGTTTAGGGTTTCGGGTTCAGGTTTAGGGTTAGGGTTCCTCTTTAGGTCCCTTTGTAAAGGGGTGCTGCCGTACAAAGAAAGGGACCCTAATTTAGGAAACTACCCTCATGACACTAAGGGACGCTAGGAGCCCCTTGAAGGGATCCTTGATCCTACTACCCTATTCAAACGCCGGTAAAGCACCTCAAATGCCTGAATACCTGGAATATACCTATCCATCGGAATCCATCAACAGCCTCGAAACTCGTTGACCTCAACCCTGAAGACTCGGGGCTCTGCTCAGGGCAGACGTGAATTCTTGGAAAACCGCCCAGCGAGAACGCCAGCTCAGCCCGGAACCACCCGTAGAGACCGTCCAGGAGATTCTCAAAAGCAGACCAGTCGTCGTGCAAATCCTGCCAGGCAGATGTCGAAGCTTGTATGGGTACTTTCTAAATCAAGGGTACGCCTCATGTACCACACCACAAAATGCCGACATCCTGTTAATAGATTCCCCAATCTAGGTATGTTTAAGCTTCTTCTGGAAGACTTGAAAGCCATAAGCCCGAAACCTACAGGTCTGAATTCCCTCCCCTCGGGCCCCCTAGCTCTTTGTCAAAATATTATCCAGCCGCCAACCTGTGCACACTGAAAACTCCAAAAACAATGGCTTTAATTGGCATGTTTTCCCCCTTTTTTGGGTTGCTAGGCTACCCTAAACCCTAAACCCTAAACCCTAAACCCTAAACCCTAAACCCTAAACCCTAAACCCTAAACCCCAACTCCCACCTCCAGGCTATGGCATGGCTTTGCTCCATCACCACGGCTGGGCAACTTGGCGTGTTCGGCACGATGAACAAACCAGGTCCGAAAAAACCTGGCAAACCTCGAAGGCTGCACATCCTCTTCCCGTAAGCTCCCAGTCCCTCCTAAACTCTGAACCTGCTGGCCTGCAGCTTGGCAGCCAGCCGAGAGTCCTGGGAAGCCGAGAAAACTTGAAGACGGCTCATGGCTCAAGCAAGGGGTTTGCAAGTTCAAGGTTCAACCCTGAACCCGGACATGTACCTGGTACCTGGGCACCATAGTAAGCTAGACCCAAGAGAAAACCTAGGAAGAGAAAGGGCGCTCTTTTTGGGGTTTATAAAGGAACCTAAACCCCGAAAAAACAAAATAAGGGCCTACTCCGGGTCTTAAGAAAAGAGTGTCGCATCACAGGCCCTCGATGGATCAAAGGATGCAGCTTGAGTTGGGGGTCGTTATTTCGGGTTTAGGGTTTAGGGTTTAGGGGTTTAGGGTTTAGGGTTTAGGGTTTATCTGAGGTTGAGAGTTGTGGAAAGGGCTGAAGGTCAACAGACTTCAATTGCTTGGGACTATGGGGGTTCAGGCTCGGGCTTCCCGCAAGTGGTTCGAGGACTCTAAACTTTGGGTCGCACTCCCTCCCTCTCCCCCCCCGCCCCTCTGCCGCCGCATTCAGGACCCAGGGGCGTGCGTACAGCCCTGAGCCCTCCAAGAGTAGCAGTGACCTTCATCCTCTTCGTGAAAAAGGAAAGGGATCATTCATTGCGGGGTGCACTTACTCCTTGTACTGAGATCATGTAGGGGCCTGAATGGTTAGAATAAGCTCTTCGGGGGTATGAGAGTAGAATTATCACGGGACCCTAAGGGAATACTATTCGCAAGTATGTCGACCCCTATATTACAAGGGCTGCCCTCTACGAATTCTGGCTGGGCCCCCGGCTTCGCAATGGTGTTGGATCATGATGCCTGCTGCGGTTTGAAGGTGGAAGTGCAGAGGTATGGAGGGTTGAGGGTTAGGAGTTAGGGGTGGAGTTTTCCCCCACAAGACCCACCGGGCTGGCTTAAGTTCAGCGCTTGGAGTTGTAAGGACCCCAAAACCCTGAATCCTAAACCTACTCTAAGACCTCCAAACCAATGCCGGGATGGCTCTTGAACAGGTCGTCGTCGCAATGCGCAGACTCAATGGGCAGCTTTGCCTCCCGCAACACGGCCCTTTCAGTGGCGAGAGTTTAGGGTTCAGGGTTTAGGGTTTAGGGTTTTTGGGTTTTTGTATGTTGTTGTTGGTGGGGGGTGGGGGGGGGGGGTTGGAATTGAGGGTTTCAGTGCTTTTTGGTGATTTGGGTCTTTGTGCCAAGGAACCTAGACCTTCAGGATGTAAGTGTCAGGGCTTTTGATAGAGGTGCTTTGCCTTCGGGCTCTAGAGGCAAGGTCTTTCCGGTTGAATCCTTGTGGTTCAGGAACTCAGAATCTGAACTGCAGCCCCTCCTGTTTACTACATGCTGCAATTCCGACTTAAACACCAAAAATATCCTAAACCCTAAACCCTAAACCCAAACCCCAAACCCCAAACCTTAAACCCTAAACCCTAAACAACCCACAACCCACAACCCACAGCCCACAACCCACAACCCAACCCTAAACCCTAAACCCTAAACCCCTAAACTCTGAACCCTCAATCGTTGTCGAAAGGTGGGTTTTGCAGGCTGCTGGGTGCTGTTGCCGATGGAGCTCGGCAATAATTTCAGAGTTTTGCCTAGCGTAAAGTCCATTTTTTGCCTACAGACCATTCTAAGACCACAAGCATGGGACCTTAAAATGCCTTGACCGTGTCGGGAGAACAGAAGAACCCTGAAAGGTCTGTTTGGGTCAAATATAGGACCAGAAACAACCATGTATTCATGCTCGGTATGTGACACTCAACCTTCTTTACCCCGAAAACCGATCCCAAACCCCCAAATGCAAAACCCTTAACCGCAAAACTTGACGTAGACGAACATGTAAACTCTGAAGCAAGAAGCTTCCCCAAATTCTGGGGATTGCTCTTGCTCTTTTCGTGTATGGGTTCAGGGTTTAGGGTAGAGGGTTTAGGGTCTTCATCTTTTAGTGTATGGGGCTTGCACTCTGCGGCAGATCCCCAAAACCCCCGAAATGGGGGAACCCGCCCTTGGGAGGTTGCGGAAGTGCTGCCATAAGAATGCCCCGCAGACCCCGCAGAAATCCTATTTAGGGTTTAGGGTTTAGGGCTTAGGGTTTAGGGATTAGGTCTACGAAGATACAAGTCGCAATTGAAATATGGCAAAGACATGGGGGTTTACGAAACTAAGGGACCCCTCATACCCCAAATAGTAAAACATTTCCCTATTGTAAGTACCCCAAAAAGTACACCTAGTTTCGGAAACCCCCATATCGCATGCCATACCACAACATGATATCATGGAAGCCCGGAAAATTTTCGGCTCGTGGCCCTACAGCGTCACAACCTACTGGGAGAGCCCACATCCCACTACTTGCCTCGGCCAACGCCGCCCGAGCCGTCTCACCTTTTGAAAGGCGGTGGCTGAGCACTTAAGGCTTAGGGTCTTAAGCCTTCAACCCAAGAGTCTGCACAAACCCGACAACCTACCAGCGCAAACGTCTGAGGGAGATCCTTGGCCCCGTAAACCCTAAACCCTAAACCCTAAACCCTAAACCCCAAACCCTAAACCCTAAACCCTAAACCCTAAACCCTAAACCCTAAACCCTAAACCCTAAACCCTAAACCCTAAACCCCAATCCAATTAAAGGGGAACATCCCAAGTGTGCGCAGAATCGGCTTGGCTGGCTTAGGCTCGGCCTGCTGCGTTTGGTTCGTTTTGCGTAACGGTTTGGGTGGACTTGGGGTGGGTATGTCTCCATACGACTGCGTACAGCTGACCCCTAAACCCTAAACCCTAAACCCTAAACCCTAAAACCCTAAACCCGAAAACCCAAAGCTCCAAGCCGCCCTCAGGTCCGGCCAAGCGGCTCTGCGACGCCCAGCTCCTGCGCAGCTCGGCCATCTCAGCTGCCTGTTGCGGGGTAGAAACCCGAAAGTCTACACCCCCCTTGGGTTTAGGGTTTAGGGTTTAGGGTTTAGGGTTTAGGGTTAATCGAATATACATCTAATACATATGAGAGCTTCCGAAACTCGGGGTGTGCCTTACTGGGGTCCGAATTTATCTACTAGTTGGGTCTATTTTCGGGTCCCCTATTTTCGTAAACCCCTGGGCCTGGGCTCGAATCCTTCCAGGCCTGGTAGGGCTGTTAACAACCAGGCGTCGAAGGATCACGGACAATGCGGCGTGGCGGGTATCTTAAGGAAATCCAAGGCTCCTTCAAGGCGGTTTAGGGTGTAGGGTTTAGGGCTTAGGGTTTAGGGTTAGGGTGTCGGGAAAGCCCTTTACACCCTGAGGCCCAAAAACCTTCAAAGCCTGAAGCTTGGGCACCACGGAGGTAGCTGGTGCCTTGGCCTCGCGCCCTTTGCAGATCTCCTCGTCAGGCAGCAAGGGCTTTTGGACATAGGGCCATCTTCAGGGATAAACAGGGGCAAATCAAAGGGAGACAGGGTTTTAAGGGTTTACGGCCCCAATGGCCGAACTCTTCAAACACGCAGGAAATTTCTTGGGGCAAGGTTTCGGGGGCAGTATAAGAACGTGAGCTGGTGTGGACCAAATCCCAGAGGAAAACCGATGGGATTTGTATTGCGCGGGCGTGTGTGTGTGTGTGTGTGTGTGTGTGTGTGTGTGTGTGTGTGTGTGTGTGTGTGTGTGTGTGTGTGTGTGTGTGTGTGTGTGTGTGTGTGTGTGTGTGTGTGTGTGTGTGTGTGTGTGTGTGTGTGTGTGTGTGTGTGTGTGTGTGTGTGTGTGTGTGTGTGTGTGTGTGTGTGTGTGTGTGTGTGTGTGTGTGTGTGTGTGTGTGTGTGTGTGTGTGTGTGTGTGTGTGTGTGTGTGTGTGTGTGTGTGTGTGTGTGTTTTTATATCACAAGGTGCAAAGCCCAATTGCTGGCCATGATGTCATGTGTACATACATGCGCCTGAAGCACAATAATCTGGGTATTTCCTCTACAGTACCCTAAACCCTATAGCTATGTGTGTGTATACATATATGTACAGACAAAAGAGGTGCTTTGGGATTGGCGCTTACGGACTCTAATATACTGATCACGTCGGGTCCTAAGCTCACAAGGTGATCTTTAGCGGTTTAGGGTTTAGGGCTAGTTGCCTCGCTTTCTGCCCCAACCCCTCAAAACAGAAGCCATACCACGTACTGAAATAGCAAGAAGAAACCCACCACCCAAAAAGCCTAATGCCCCTTCATTATGGAATATACCTTATGAATCATGCTAAGGATCCCTATATGGCTTTAAGGAATATTTTCCTTCACTAAGGGGTATTGGGCTCTCTGGGCACGCAAGCCGACTGAAAACTGAAGTACCGATGCATCTGTTCGCATGCAGACTCGCGATGCGGCCCTGCTTTCGGAGGCAAGTTGGCATCCTCTGAACCTCTACTGGGTGTGTGCCCTAAACCCCAAACCCTAAACCCTAAACCCTAAATCCCAAACCCTAAACCGATGCCCTGTCACCTGCATCCTGTGTCATTGAAGTGGGCTCTTGTGGCCAAAGCTCCCAGGAGGCGCGGACCTCTTCGTGGCAGAGATCAAAACTCCGAGCGGCTGGGTCTTGCTTGAAGGGGTTTAGGGTTTAGGGTTTAGGGGGTGCATGGGTAGTGATAAGCAAGGTTTAGGGTTCAGGGTGTCGGGTTTGGGGGGATGAAAAGGGCTTTTTTCCAAAGTAAGCTCGATTATAACCTTAACTAAGGTACTTCAAACCCTACTCATAGCAAGTACCCATGAACCTTCAAGAGCAGGGAAAAGGCAGCAGACACGCTACCGCCCCTAAGGTAACCTGCACCTGACATGTAGCCAGGCTGCAGAAACTTGGTAGCCCAGTAACCATATTATGATTAAGGGCACCCTTTCTTGGGTTGGTGATTTTTTCTGCGGGGGAACCCCTAAACAAAAAAAGAGGGTAAAGGGTACCACTGGGCTACCGAGGCTTGCAGAAAGGAAGCTTCAGAGTTTATTCGGCCTAGGGCAGATCAAGGCTGCGCCGAAGCGAGTCGGGGATGCGGGCTCTCCGCAACCCAGGATCAGCCTTAGGGTTTAGGGTTTAGGGTTTAGGGTTTAGGGTTTAGGGTTTTGCAGTTGAGGCCGCAGAGTTCATAGACTCTGCCGGTGACACATTGCCACTTCGAGGGGCGCCCTTGTGGCAAAACAGAGGCCTTTGGGAGAACTGCCGATGTGAATGGGGCTGGGAGATGGGTCATCCGCAGCTGGTGAATTACCAAGAGACCCCAAGACACCTGCGACACTACCCGAAACCCTAAACCCTAAACCCTAAACCCCAAACCCGACAGGAAACCCTAAACCCTAAAACCCTAAACCCTAAACCCTAAACCCTAAACCCTAAAGGCATGCATGCGGCCCCAAGAGACTGTGGCAAAAGCTGTTATGCGGTGGCCGCGCGGTGCACACAGGCGAATCGCACCAGAAAGGAGTGCCATGCTTGGCTGTACATCTGTGTGGTGGAAGCCCGTTTCCCGCTTTAGGGTTTGGTTAGAGAGGGTTTAGGGTTTAGGGTTTAGGGTTTCGGGTTTAGGTAGCAAGCTCCAGCACACAGTGCTGCACCCCATCTGGAGCCCTTTTCGCCCGGTGGTGCGAGAGAATGCCCCGGCCAAATTAATCATCATGCGTCACTATCTTCGGGACCAAGGAACCCTAGAAGTGAGCATTATTCTCCCTATACAGGCCCACATATGTATAATATATAAGACCCTGTGAACTGCCCCATGCTAGTGTCCTAGAAATCTGACGAAACGTAACAAGGTACAACCCTAAACCCTAAACCCTAAACCCTAAACCCTAAACCCTAAACCCTAAACCCGTACTTAGAAGCCCTCAACCTTCAAGCCTCAACCCACTAGCGCGGTGATGGTCTCCAGCTCGGCCATCCTGATGCGTAGAAGCCTCAAAGCCAGCGCCACCCGAAGGAGCAGCCCGAGCTGAGATGGCGCCACCGGCCCGGTGGCGGCTTCTGCTGGTAGTAGTACCTTTACTGCACTTGGAACCCCAGCAAAAATTGCAATTTTAGCTGTTTGTTGGGAATTAGAGTTCCCAAAAGTCAAAAGTTACTTCCAAGTACCCCTAAGGCACATGGTGGGCAGTGGCAAGATGCAGTGAGCGCAATGAGCACGGCCCGCCGCACTCAGCGAGGTCTGCTGGAGCGGATCCAGTGCGCGTCGGCTGCTCCAGTCCAGGGGGAGGCATCCAGGAGAGTGGGACATCAGGTGGCTCTGCAATCACGTTGAAGGACTCGAAATCCCCCCCCCCCTCCCCCCCCATCATGAGTACGGCTTCTGGCTGCTGCGCGCCAGCTGGCACGAGTGGCGTTGTCGTCTGCATCCTTTGGCTGCACCTCTTGCGCTGCTCTTGCCTCCGATGGGTCCGGCGCTGCTTCCTCCCCGAGGGGTGGAAAAGGTGGCAGTAGGTGCAATCACCTTACTTCTCCAACAACCAAGGGGAAGAAAGGTTAAACTTTAATATTCCTACTAAATAAGGAAACCCCAAAAGTGTCGAGTTCAACTAAAGGCGAAGTAAGTCACGATCTGCTCGGCAGCCAATGAGTGTGAAGCAGTAGAATGCGCAGGGCTTGCACATGCTAGGATGTCCAGCGCTCCCTGCAGATTCCTCGGATGGCCCTAACCCTAAACCCTAAACCCTAAACCCCTAAACCCTAAACCCTAAAACCCCTCTTTGAACATCTTGCAGAGTCTGATCCTCCTAATAAAGCACGACTTTTTAGGGCAAAAAACCGACCAAAAAGGGCCACCAAAAGGCCCACCGAGATTCCCTTGGGCCATCTCGTTCCGCGGAGTGCCACTTTGGGGCATCGGTGTCCCGCTGGTCCTGTTCCCTAAACCCTAAACCCTAAACCCTAAACCCTAAACCCTAAACCCTCAACAAGGGACTCAAACTTGGAGCTCCGCACTTGTAGCTCTGGGTTTGGGGAAACCCTTTTTTGAAGATCCTCCAAGACTCTAAGGCAATAGAAGGGCCACATTAGGAGTCTATGAAGGGAACCTCCTCGGGGTACATGCTTGCAGGTCCATGTTTGAGTCCCTTGTCCTGTGGCATAGATCGCGAAGCCCCACTGCTCTCGTCCTCTGTCGGCTCCGTCAGACTGCTGCCACCACCGTGACAAGAAACCTCGGACGGCCCTTAAAACCCTCTCAAAGTTTAGGGGTAACCCTTCAAACCGTCTGGAATATACTCTTTTGAATATCAGCCTCTTAAACCCAGTAAGGGAACAAGAAAAAATATCCCCAGGGCCTACCTAGCTTCGGTGCCTGGCACTCTTCGCACAATGGGGGCTCGCAGACGGTCAATGCGGTCATATAGCTTGCCCTTTCGGCATACGCGAGGCGCCCGCAGCACTGCCAGCTGTGGAGATGGCCCCGAGATGCTTGATGGAAGGACTCTTGAGTATCTACAACATGAGATAACTCGTCGCAACATACTTCGAAAAATGACGGCTGTGTGCTGACTCTTGGCGGGCGTACTTGTATCTGGCACTTGGCGTCTAGTGCGATGCATAGCCAACATCTCATACTTCGAGATTGCACCGATGAGTGAGCCGCAAGCAAGTGAGAATGGCGTGCGGCGATGTGTCTGGGTTTGCGGGTTTCGGCTTTTGGGTTGACAGCATGTTTAGGTCTAGGAGTCTATAAGTGGCCATTCCCCTACAATCTCATAGCGCCATAACCTTCTGCCGTTCGGCGATTACATTCATGCCAATATTAATACCATTATCCCATCGCCCAACAACTACTTCTAGGGATTTTCGGGAAGGTTGGGATGTAGCTCTTACTATAGCCGGCCTTGAAGAGCTCACGTACAACTGCCTGAGACATTAAGAGGTGCATGTGATGACTATGAAGGGAACGTAATTAATAAAGTTACGAGCGAATGAAAGTAGCGCGTAAACTTTATTAAAGGCGCGAACGAAACAAAGACCGTGAAGGGAACACACGGAGATAACCTTACAAAAAGCGTGAGTGAGTTTCTGAATGAACGGCGGGCACCCTGTTGTCCGAAAGCCCTCCATACACACATCATAGAAGCAAACCTGGGCTGAAGAGGGTTCGGGGAACATCCTAACCCTAAATCCTCATGCTTCAACCCCGCCGCCATCAACCCTCAGCAACCAGCAAAGAAAGCATGAACAAGCAACAGACCCTAAACCCTAAACCCTAAACCCTAAACCCTAAACCCTAAACCCTAAACAAACAAACAACAGACCCCCAAAACCCACACCATCCTGGGCCATGGTAACCAAGGACTCCAAGTTGGTCACCGATGCCTTGGCGGCAGAACATGGGGGGTTTAGGGTTTAGGGTTTAGGGTTTAGGGTTTAGGGTTTAGGGTTTAGGGTTTAGGGTTTAGGGTTTAGGGTGGAGAGGTTTGGGATTTGCGAGCTTGGGAGTTTTTCGGGTTTAGGGTTTAGTGGTTAAGGGTTTAGGGATTGAGGGTTTAGGGTTTAGGGGTTTATTTGGGGTTGGGCAGGCTTCGGGGTCTAGGGGGTTTAGGCGATGATGGTGGAGGGTTTAGGTCATGAGGGGGCCGCTTTTCAGGCACCTATCACGATACCGAGGATACCGGGTCTTTAGTGTAATTCAGGGAACCCTCACAAGGGAACATCATTTGGAGAACTGGCCCTTTTGGGCTTTTGGGGTGTCGGGGTTTAACAAGCTTAGGGTTTCGGGCTCAGGGTTTTTCGGAGGGTGGAAGGTTGAAGAGGGTCGTTCGGATGGTTTCGGCGTGTTGTTTCGGGTCCAAAAAAGGTGCAAAGCTACCTGCTCAGCAAACCCACCTTGACACCGCAAAGCCCTGTGCACGTGCGCAAAGCTGACCCTCAACCCTAAACCCAAATGCCGTCTCTTTTAAAGCAAACGCCGAGCAACTAAAGCCCCCAGCCCTCAGCCCCCCGCCTCCGCCCCTCAAGTGCAAGCCCCAAGCAGCCGTAGATCTCATACTCCAAGCATTAAACTCTGAACCTCACCTGAAACACGAAACTTCATCTCAGGCCCACAACAACATGCAGCCTTACACCTCATACCTTAAATCCCAAAAACCAACCCTCACCCTCAGATCGCTGACCCCAACAGGCCCTGAGCTCTAACCCCTAAATCCGAAGACCCTAAACCCCAAGCCCTACTTGCCTCGGAGCTGTGGTCCATATTGCGCATGAAGCTCTCACCAGCACCCACCTCTGGTGAGAGGTAGGAACCCTCTTGGCCTGGGGCGCTAGACCCAGGAGTAACCTAGGAATAGGGTTTAGGGTTTAGGATGACCCAAGACAAACCTAGGTACAAAAAAGGGTACCCTTTTTGGTCTAACCGGGATTCCAAGGGAACGTACACCCCAAAAAACGGGGAATAGGAGCCTACTCTGGGTCCTAGTAGCCCTAAACCCTAAACCCCAATTTCTGGGTCCTGGGTTTTGTGGTTCGAGCCACAAGCCCCCCCCAGTGAAGCCGGTGAGGAAAGGGTAGTCTGAGGTTCCGAACTTCCCAATTCCTGCTGAGAACCCTAAACCCTAAACCCTAAACCCAAAACCCTAAGCACCAGTGCGCGCATGGCCCTGAAAAAAAAAAAAAAAAACAAAAAAACGCCCCAAGCTCCAGTAGGCTTAGGTGGTTCGGGTTCGTGCGTTCCGGCTTGGGGACTTCATCCTTTGGGCTGGGTCATCACGCAGAGAGCTGTTCAGGGCCATGTTTAGGGTTTAGGGTTTAGGGTTAAGGGTTAAGGGTTTAGGGTTCAGGGTTCAGGGTTTCGGGTTTAGGGTAAGATCAGCCACGGCTTGCAGCTGAGGACTATGTGGCAGTTGACCTACATGACGGCCCCCTTTTGGTAACCATTTTTGGCGCCCTGAACCTCTAAGAGGCTAGTTGTGACAAAGTTCCTAACGGTCCACATCGTTTAGCTCAGCCCGCCATGTTGATTCTTTTTCAGCGCCCTGACGCAGCCCTCAATGACGAATCTTTCGGGGCTCGGAAGGGCTTAGGGCTTTAAGGGTTCAAGGGTTCGGAGGGCTCCTTGAAGATTCATGGGAAGCTATAAGTAGGGTTTTATAAGTACCCTAAACAAAGGTTACAACCAGTTATATCTGTCGGCACGACTCAGGGTTAGGAGTTGTTGGGGCTGCGCACCCTAAACTCCCTGGAGACAAACTCGCACCAAAGACCGGCCTCCTCTTGTTGCACATCCTTTGGGATTTTTCCCCCTTACAACAAGAGTCCTCAAAAGGGATTCTCATAGAGGAAACTATAATCCCTATTGAGGACTGTTCATATAAGGGGGAACACCCCAACACATCCCCGCCCTGCTGGCGCCTTCCGAATCATCTTTCGCGACAGCTCGCCGCCTTCCATGTCGCTGAGATGCCTGCGAGGCCCGCGCCCCAAGCCCCCCCAAACCCTAAATCCCCAAACCCGGGTTTAGGGTTTAGGGTTTAGGGTTTGGGGTTTAGGGTTTAGGGTTTAGGGTCCAAAAGACCCAAACTCTCAAAACCCCAAACCACCGAACCCCAAGCTCAAAAGCCCCAGATCCCAAACCCCCAAACCCCGAAACCCCCAAAAAGCCACGAAACCCCAAAAATGCCCCAAAACCCCCAACCCGGCAGCGGATGCCAGGCTGGGATGTTCAGGGCTTCCGGGTTTAGGGTTTAGGGTTTAGGGTTAAGGGTTTAGGGTTTGGGGTTTAGGGTTTAGGGTTTAGGGTTTAGGGCTTGGAGTCTGTGGTCCACACGATTTCGAGCCTTTTTCTGAGGCTTGGATGGGCTGAGGGCTTTAAGAACAAAGGTTAAGGGTTAAGGGTTACGGGTTAAGGGTTTGGGTGGGGTTTAGGGTTTAGGGTTTAGGGTTTAGGGTTTAGGGTTTCGGAGGTCTATAGGGTTTATAGGTTTATGGGGCCCAGGACCGTGCTTCAGGGCTTGTAGGGTTCAGCGTTCGGGACTCAGGATGCAGCACATACTGGCTGGTTCTACGTAGGGGGTGAGGGAATGAGGGCCCTATATATATATATATAAACCCTAAACCCTAAACCCTAAACCCTAAACCCCCATATAGACCCTAGTCAGAAAGCCTGAGTGCCACCATTGAAGACACAAGGACTCTTCATCGGCCCGCAACTCGCTTGATCTGGAAGCCTTTGTCTTTCGGTGTTAGTAGTTTAGGGTTTAGGGTTTAGGGTTTAGGGTTTAGGGTTTAGGGTGGGCTGTAAGGCGTGGGGTCCGCAGCTGTAGGGTTTGAGGGTTTAACATTTAATAATCAGGCTTTACGGGCTTTACGGAGCTTCTAGGCTGTATAGATTGGGGTAAGGACTGCTAGTATACTGGGGAACATCATAATGTACAGATCTTAATTACCCTAAACCCTAAACCCCTAAACTTATTGGGAGGTTATAAGGGTTGTGGGTTTAGGGCGAAAAAGCTGGCGCCTTGCGTGGAGCAGCGCGCACACGCAGAGCTTGGTGTGCAGGCTCAGCTGCGCAAGGCCAGGGAGCTCTTGGAGGGCCATGAAACTTGGTTTAGGGTTTAGGGTTTAGGGTTTAGGGTTTAGGGTTTAGGGTTTAGGGCAAGGGTTTAGGGTTTAGGATTTGTGTCTAGAGCTTGGAGCAGTACTGGCGCAAGGACCACAGACCCCCGAACCTGCAAGCCTTCCGCGCGAATGAAATCCTAAAGCTCCGCAGAAGATCAGCAGGTCCCTCATGCAAAATGTAGATCCTGAACAGCCCCGGAAAGCTAGACATAAGCCCCATCAAAACAAGCAATACGTCTTTGCAGATACAGTATGTAGCTATATATATATATATATATATATATATATATTGCGTATATGTATATTCATGTATGGCCGTATGAATGCCCAGACAACCCCGGACAAATATGCTTTGACTGTACATCATCTGATCTGCTCCAGCCTTTGAGCATGTTCCCCACAGTCCGACAATGAACTCCTACCTTCCCAACTGCAAGATAACACATGAATGTTTCCAGAAAAATGATACCAAGATCAGATACGTCTGTGGAAGCGGATCTCGGTAGTATGCTCTGTTCAAGCACCAAACATCGAATGGCTTTTGACCGGTTCGTCCTGTAACAGGGTATTCTTCCTGTTGTCTGTCCCGAATGCAATGACCACCTATTCAGCCAGAGCCCTCAACCACGGTGGGGCACCTCAATGCAGAAGGTGCGGTACACGCCAGGCCTTCCAAGGGTCAGACTACGAAGCCTCAACCCTCAATGCCGACGGCGAGCCCACATATTCAACATGCAAGGTCCCGTGAAACCACGGCACACATGCAGCCACTTTACTGTCCTTTTTTCCTGCACGATACGCACTTGCCAACAACCTCGCGGCAACAAAAACGCGACTCAGCAGAAACCCTTACAAATAATCTATGCTCTACATCCAGTAGACATGTCCAACCCAAAAGGCCCTGGGCCCTAAACCCAATTCCCCAAACTCTGAATCCCACAACACCCAAACCTGAACCGACCACACCACCTCGCCTGTTCAACTGCCCGCCACCTTTGCCAGCGGAATGGTCTCGGCCCTGCAGAACCCAGCTGACAGCCTCGCAGGTTTGCTGAATCTGGGGTGTTAAATATTTGGGGTTCCCTTCTACCATGAGGCCTCTAATATGTAACTCTATGACACCAAAAATCCAACACCCTGGGCCGAAATGTGACTGAGCTTTCGGGGTCGCATTCCTATTGTGAGTTTTTCTAAATCCTAAACCCCAAACCTGTTGTCTAGGGGGGCTTCGGCAAGGGCAAGGGCTGTAGGCATCCCTTTAGCAGGGGGGGGGGGGGTTGGGCTTCGTTTCAAGCCGCAGGGGCTTTTGTTAGACTTCGTGTTGTTGGGGCTTCGGGGCTTATAAGGTTCACGGCTGTAGGAAAACGGCGTGGACTTGTGGAAACTTCCCTACAGCGACCTGTAAGACGTTTTTCTCTAAACCTGCTGCCCATCTGGCTAGAAGCAGGAGGCTGATGGACAACTGCAAAATGCAGCCCCCCCCCCCCCCCCCCCCAAAAAAAAAAAAAAACAGACGCCCTGAACAGAACTGAAACTGTACGGGCTTTGAGCGATGCACCAGCCGCTTTATGGAACTCGTCTTGTGCTGCCCCCCTTTTTGGAATTTAGAGCCTTTTTCGGGCTTTTAGAGCTTTTTTCGGGTTCTCCTGAAAGCTGAGGCACAGGGCCCTATATGATCCCTTAAAGGGTATAGGGCCCCTCATCCCCTCATTCCCTACGAAGAACCCAGTTGGGTCAAGAAAAAACACCGCCAAACCCTAAACACCCTAAACCCTAAACATTCATTCCCTAACAAACGGGCCAAAAAAAGCACCTCGACCGCTTCTTCCTGCGCGTCGATCCAGGCAAGGGAGGCAAGGCCGAGGTCGGGCCTCCAGTTCTTCTTCGGGTTTAGGGTTTAGGGTTTAGGGTTTAGGGTTTAGGGTTTAGGGTTTAGGGCCTCCAAATGGTGGTTTCCGAAATTTGGGGTACCTTATCGGGGTTTTGATTTATAAGGGAATCCTTCTATTTGGGGTCTATTCTTGGGGTCCCCTGTTTTCGTAAACCCCCAGATGACCCTATTTGGGCCCTTTGAGACAAGGGCTGTCATCATTGGTGCCCACCGCCCAAAAAAGGGGCCCTGATTTGGGGAACCCCATAGGTGGCGTTTGAGGCTTGGGGTTCAGAGTCGTAAGGGTTGATGGGGCAACGATGGTGTGCGCGGGTTTTCGGGGCGTCGGGTCGCAATTGCCGAGTAGGAGTCACGGCCAGAAAGAGTTCTGCCATTCGGAGGTCTGCACTGCGGCCCCGGAAGGAGTTCGGCATTGTAAGGAGCAACGCAAGCATGTCTAGAGCACTCATTGCATCTGAAGCATGTGAGGCATCATTGGGAATAGACAAGGTGCCGCGAAGTGATTGAGAAGCTGGGACCGACAAAGTATGCATGATGACCCAACACCATACAGCCTCAGCCCTAAACCCTAAACCCTAAACCCTAAACTCTAGTGACCACATGCCCCAAACTCGAGTTACCACATGCAGTTACAGCAGAGAAGGACTTGCGAACCCAGCACCCCCGAGTTTGCAACTCATAAGCTACAACTTCTAGGATTCCAGCCCCTAAACCCTAAAGGGTTTAGGGTTTAGGGTTTAGGGTTTGGGGTTTAGGGTTTAGGGTTTCTAAATCTTGAAGGCCAGACCCGAAACCCTATCACCTGAATCCTGGAACCCCCTGGTTTTTGCGGCCCAGCTTTCTAGCCTTTTGCGTCGCGTGTTGCAGGGTTCTTTTTGTATACTTGGACAAAACTCAACTGAAAATCCTCAAGGCCAGAACTGCTATTTGCTTCAGAACCCCCCCCCCCCCCCAAAAAAAAAAAAAAAAAAAAACAAAACAACAACAACAACAATACGAGATATTCTTCCGTATTAAGGGCAATATAGGGGATCATCATACTTATTTTCTGGGAGTTCTTCAGCAAATAGTAGAGAACAAACAGAAACTGCATGTGCTTTTCACTTGGGACCTGCAGCTTCGATGGGCTTATCAAACGGAACCTGCTGAGAGGTTGCAAACCGAGATAACAAACCCTATACAGGGAACCCTAAACCCTAAACCCTAAACCCTAAACCCTAAACCCTCAACCCTAAACCCTACACGAGCAGACATGGCCTGCACGCAGGGCTGGCCCAGCGAATCTGGGAGTCCTGGCCACGGGGGCTGAGTGGAGCTTCGGGGCCTTGCAGGGTGCAGGGGTTTAGGGTTTAGGGTGTAGGGTTTAGGGTGGGAGTTTGGGGTTCAAGATGTAGGCTGTTAAGAGTTTGGGGCTAAGGAGGTAGTATCCTAGGACAGGGTTTAGAGGTCTGGGGAATGAGAGAGTTTGGGCTTCAAGATTTAGGGTGTTTAGAGTTGGGGGTTTGGGATCTAGCATCCGGGGCTTGTGAATGAGTGAAGTTGCGCTCCCGTCTTCAGGTTCGTGGTTGCATCATGGTTATACGTCAGGTAACTTTTGCTCTAGCTGGTTCTAACTACTATAGACATAACTGGTTATAACCATATTTGGGGTACTTTAACGAAACTTACATCTAACCATGAACCTTCAAGTAAGGTCTTTTTTCACTTTTTTTGGGAGGAGGTGCTTAGGATTGTGCCAGCCAAGCACTTCAGAACAGCACTGGCCATTTGGAGAGAACACCAAAAGGATCTTCTAACAGCTCTGAAGGGTTTAGGGTTTAGGGTTAGGGTTTAGGGTTTACCCCTCAGGTCCCAAAGCTTGAACATCCGCAGGGTATCTAGGATGGCCCTTCAAACCCCCTGACAGATAGTCCTGAATGTGATCCTCTAAACCCAGTACCACTAAACCCTAAACCCTAAACCCTAAACCCTAAACCCTCCGTAGAAGGAAATACAAAAACTTCCCAAGGGCCTCCCGAGATATGCTTTGCCAGGATGCCGGGTTTTGAGAACCCTGGAGAGCCACAACAGCACAACAGCCTACCCAACGTCCGAACCCGAAACTCGAAACCCTAAACCCTAAACCCTGAACCCCTAAACCCTAAACCCTAAACCCTAAACCCTAAACCCTAAACCCTAAACCCCAAACCCCTGCCAGGAATGCCTTCTGCAGCTGTCTTGAGTACATGACATCCAAGGCAGACTGCGCACAGCCAGCGATCGTCTCCGGGCAGTTGCAGATGGGCATGCCTGTTTAGGGTTTAGGGTTTAGGGTTTAGGGTTTGTTAGGCTTTCAGTGTGAGGGGCCAGTTGTGGCTGAGGATTTCGGGGATGCCCTTCTCCCTTCTCTTGGCCTGAGGCTTGAAGGTAGTCAGCGAACCACTCAACCGTCAACCCTAGACTAGTAAACAAGCAAAAAACGTTGTACCTCCTGACAAGTTGCCATTTCACACAAGCGATGTCCAAAAGGGATTACCTCTTCCTGCTCAGTTCAGGGTTTAGTGGTACCTGTATTTGTCGGGATCTTGCTCAGGTGCGACATTGCAGTACATTCGATCTTCGCGTGGTCTCCGAGTAATTGCGTTCTTGCATTTCTCACTTGCGATACCTCTGAAGCCTCACGAATTCTAGCCACAGCCTCTCTTGAGGACTGCGGTGTTGCGCTGGCTCTGGCATCAGCATTGTCGGTTGTGTTGGAAAACTCATCTCGGGTCATGACTTTCCGCCCACATCTGGTGAGTTTGGGGATTGGTGAAGCTGCTCCCAGGTATCGGGACGGACATCACAAGACCCTTATGCTGCATCTTTTCGTGCCTTGCACACTGAAACTTATTTTCTATATGAATCTCCGGCAACAAGCCCATAAACCCTGAACCCTAAACCGCTGCAGTAGCAGCCTTAGACTCTCTTAACAAACACACCCTGAACCCTTTGTAAACACAACACCATAAAACTCCACCTTGGCAATTAACCAGGGGCCTAACCTCCAAGCGGCCGAACCTAATCCTAAACCCACATGGCCATTAGAATCGAAATCCCCCAAACCCTGAAAACCTATGACCCCAAACTCTCCGAGTGCCTGCGGCTTGGCAGATCTTGCGCCGGTCGCGCCACCAGCCAGCCAGCGAAGGCAGCGTCTGCGCAAGGGGTTTAGGGTTTAGGGCTTGGGGTTTAGGGTTTGGGGTTTAGGGTTTGGGATGCTTGGTAAAGGCCTGAACAACTAGAATAAGGTTTTGGGGGCATGTTTCAAGGGACATTCAGGGAATACTATTAGTAATTATTCCGGCCCCTATATCTGGTACGGCTTTCGGGTTCAGGGGCCCAGAGAGGCCTTGAAAAGCTTTGTGTGCATCTCTGACTTCAAGCGCTGAAAGGAGCTGGATCAGCGATCCTTCTTGACTTGCCCCTAGAGAGTCCTGGAGCTTTCCAGATCGTGAGCCTAAACTCCCAAACCCTAAAACACCCTCCTTGCCACACTAAAGCCCAAAATGCGAGAGATCTTGTCAAGCCTAAAGCCCTACATCCACCCCCCCCCCCCCCCTTCCCCTCCTCCCCCTCGCCCAGAGTCGCGCTTTTATTCGCTGGGCTGCAAGCTCGCCAAGTGCGTTTTGCACGCGCATGGCGTGCCCTAAGAGCCCGAGACCTTGATAGGAGTTAGGGCTGATAAGGTTTAGGACTTAGGGCTCATAGAATTTGTAGGAACCATAGGTTTGAAAGAGCTCAACATGGCTTTAGGGTTGATGGCTATAGATTCGGCTACGGCTTCGAGATGGAAGGTGTGCCACGTCTGCCCTTTTAATGAACTGAAAAATGTTCCAAAATCAAAAGCTCCTAAGCAGACAGGAAACATGATATATCCCTTGCCAAGTGGGCCTGCCAGAAAAACCCGAAACTCTAAAAGCTGCACTCGAACGAATTATGCTTTCCAGTCCCCAGCTGGGGCCCAAACCTTCTTAGGGTAGTTACATGGTCCCTTAGTATGGACCCGGAAAAACTACCCCTTTTATACCCCATACAAATTAAGGGCCCATACATCAGAACCCTTTCAAGGAGGTTAGGGACCATAATAAGGGCCCATGAAACCCTAAACCCTAAACCCTAAACCCTAAACCCTAAACCTTAAAACAAGCTGAACGGTCCAAGCCCTTAGGACGAACTTGTCGCTCCCTACACGCCGCGAAGCCGCAGAGCTCGGCTTTGAAGCCACGTGCCCAAACTGCGCCCCATTCTTCGGTACCCCCGCGGTTAGGGTTTAGGGTGTAGGGTTCAGGGTTCAGGGTTCAGGGTTTAGGTGAAACCCCAGCTCATGGGTTCTTTGAGAACGAACGCAGGCCGCTAGGCGCAGGATGTGCAGGCATCCCTACGAAGCCCTGGCCCTAGACCCGGTAGACGCTGAGACCCCGTAACCCCGTAACCTCGGGATAGGGTTTAGGGTTCAGGTTTTTTGGTTTAGGGTTTATAAGATCTTTACATTGGGATGTTCCCTCTTTATACAAACAGCTCCTGAATAGGGATTCTAGTGCCCTATTATAATCCCAATTAAGGACTGTTAGTAGAGGAAACATCCCAACTTTAACCCTTCAACCCTAAACCTACCCGCCGAAGTAGGGAACTGTCGCCCAACACTACTCGAGCTAGGGTTTAGGGTTTAGGGTTTAGGGTTTAGGGTTGAGGGTTGAGGGTTTAGGGTTACCTAAAGACTCGAATAGTGCCCATTTTGGCTGAATGACTGGGCATTCTAAGGCAACTTAAATGCTCCCGACAACCAAGGGAGCAAGGGCACGCTGTGATTCTTAATTGAGGGTTTCAGGGTTGAGGACCCCAAACCCTATAAAATAGATGTCGGAAGAATTACTAAGAGTACTCCCTTATGGTTCCTTTCTAAATATACTACCATAAGCCCCCCCAAGCCTATTCTAGTTAAAACCATGTAAACCTTCCTCTGCTGCCGCTTCAAGTCGAAGTTGCGGCCCCCAAGGCCAAGCTCTTGCCGACGCGGCCCGTGAAACGCATTGGAGGCTTTCTCAACCGACTTGTTGCTTAGTTGTCCAGTACCTAGGGGTTTTAAAGGTTAACCTTTGGGATTATAAGGGGAATATATTAACCCAAAAAGGTTAAAGGTTAGCTATTCTACTACTAAGTGTTGCTTAGGGATTTAAGGCTTCGGGGTCGTTTAGGGCTTCAAGGCTTAGGATTGCTTAGGGGTTTAAGGCTTAGCGTTTGCTTAGGGCTTGTAGGCTTAGGGGTCGCTTAGGGCTTCAAGGCTTAGGATTGTTTAGGGTTGTTTAAGGTCTTGAGAACTTTGAGAACACCCCACCCGTCCCTCGTTGCCCGGTCGGAAGACCAGGCAGGGGGACCAAAATGCTGCTGACTTCCAAACTCAGCTCCAACTAAACCCTAAACCCTAAACCCAAGCTGAACCGATGGTTGGTTGCAGGCATGCGTCGGGCGTCCTTGTTCTCTCTTTTGCAATGTTCCCAGGGGTTCGTAAGAGCGTGAGCTGGAGCTCAACATCCTAAAAGGCTCCCAAGTTGATAGGACGATCAATCCTTTCGTGTCGGCAGAAGCATCGGTTGTTCGGTCGGTCTTCCGCGCAATCTCCACCAACACCCCGAGTCAAGCTCTAAACTCTAAACTAAAAGCCTGAGTGCTGAAGTTAGCAAAGGCTTTAAAAAGCCCTGTAACCGTGCACGCTAAATGCAAAAACATACTTCAACCCAAAGCCCTGCAAGTCCCTCCACCAGAACCATGGCGGTTGGCTGAAGGAGGCGGCGTAAACTATTCCCTTGAGACCTCTAAACTCCTAAGCTCCTAAACTCCGAAACTCCTAAACTCCTAAACCCCTAACCCTAAACCCTAAACCCTAAACCCTGAACCCTGAACCCTAAACCCTAAACCAGGGCGGTGTCTGCTTCGAAAACCTACCGCAGGAAGATCCGAGCGGCCGCCACGCAGCCGAGCCTTGCGCCACAGGAGCTGCAAGGGCATCCAGGGCTCCCGAGGTCGGTTTAGGGTTTAGGGTTTAGGGTTTAGGGTTTAGGGTTTAGGGTTTAGGGTTTAGGAGTACAGAACGATTTTGGGGCTTCCGATACTCTTGATTCAAGTACTTTTGGGGGAGCCCTATTATGTTTATAGACAAATGCTTAGTTGGTCCAGATTTCGAAGGTGCTGTGCAAAAATTACGAAGACAACCGAGAACTCGCAGGTCCTGAGCCTCCCCGAAGGCTTTTCGGGTTCAGCCAGAACCAGAAGAAGCACCCTAAACCCTAAACCCTAAACCCTAAACCCTAAACCTTAAACCCTAAACCCTAAACCCTAAACCCTAAACCCTAAACTCTAAACCCAGCCCATCTCCCAACATGCTCCCAGCCCGTCCAAGTGTAGGTTTAGGGTTTAGGGTTTAGGGTTTCGGGTTTAGGGTTTAGGGTTTAGGGGTTAGGAGTAGGTGCGTCATGCTTTTACACGCAAGCTCCTGGCTCTTAGCACCCCAGGATCACGGGAAACAGCCAGGAGCGCAACAGCAGCTCTCACAACCGGAGCTCCACACTGTCCTCACAATCACTTCTGCAACGAATCCGAAACCTAAATCCTTAAACTCAGATCTGCGGCCGCCCACCAGCAGTGAGTGGCTGGCACGCAAACACCCATCCCTAAACCTTGGATCTTTCAACCCTAAACCCCTAAACCCCGAAACCCTAAACCCCTAATCCCCTCAACCCCAGGACCTAAACCCTAAACCCTAAACCCTAAACCCTACACCCTAAACCCTAAACCCTAAACCCTAAAACCCTAAAACCCTAAAACCCTAAAACCCTAAGACCCGAAACCCTAAACCCTAAACCCTAAACCCTAAACCCTAAAACCCTAAAACCCTAAACCCTAAACCCTAAACCCTAAACCCCTCAATCCCTTCAAGGCCTCAAGGTGCTGAGGGGCCGTCGCCCAGGACGCCCGAGGCTTCGAGGCGCTCGGCCTTACGTGGCAGCAGAGTTGATCGAAGCTTGGGTTTAGGGTTTAGGGTTTAGGGTTTAGGGTTTGGGGTTTGGGGTTTGGGGTTTGGGGTTTGGGGTTTAGGGTTTAGGGTTTAGGGCTTAGGGTTTAGGGTTTAGGGCTTAGGGTTTAGGGCTTAGGGTTTGGGGTTTGCGGTGTGGGGTTTGCGGTTTAGGGTTCGGGGTATTTTTTGGGAATTTTTTCTTCGGATCTCTTCATGTTTAAACAGTTGTAGAGCTTCTCCTCAATGGCGGTGTCTTCGCAGCTTCGCAACGGAAAACAACGCAAGCCGAGAAGAGCTAGAAGAGGAGAAGAGCCAGGTAGATGACGGGGCGAGGGGGGTTTGGCTGTTTTGTTTGTATAATATGAAACCTCTGCATACACATGTGTATGTGGCTGTGCGTAAAAATAGGGGTATGTCGCGGTGTCCACCCCCACCCTCGCCCCCCCCCCTCTGTTTACATGTGTGTGTGGCGGCCCCCCTTTTTTACATGTGCATGTTCCGGACCTGTCCGGGAGACCTGCTTCAGAGGGGAGGGCTATGCCGCAAAGAGATGCCCGGGGGCATGTTACATGCCCTGGACTTTTGGCGCCCTGTGGCTGAGGGCACCAAGAAGGGTCTATAAGGTAGAGCAACCTCCCAAGTATGAAGGCTCAGGGTTTAGGGATACCTTAAGGCTCGGCGACTACTTAAGGTTCAGGTCTCAGCGGGTTTAAGGGTTCCGGGTGTGCGACCTATACCGTGTCAGTTCTCTGAGCCCTAAACCGAAGCACCGGAATAGACATGAAACGGTGAGTAGCGGCCTTGGTTCTTGATTGCAAGACGGACGGCTCCTTACAAGCCTTTGAGGTTTCGTCGGCTAGGGTTTATACAGAGCTTGGAATGCAAGTTGGCCTTTATTCAACCTAAAGCGCTCAGCCTCGAGGACAGAAATCCGGCCTGCTTCTGCGTCAGGATCGGCTGGATCTGATCGACGGTGACTTCGAGGTTTCCAGAACCTCGGCGGCGGCATTGAAGGGTTTCAGGCTTTTGGGTTGCAGGCTGTGGTTACAAGCTGAAAGGCTTCCAAAACACGCTCATTCGAGACATTCTTGCGTCCATATGCAGACCCACCCCACTTTGCAAGATCCCAAAGCAACACAGCGGCTCAAATTGTGTTGGCCCGTCTGCACGGACCCGGGTTTTTGGCGGCGAAACCCTTCTGCCTGAAAGCCTGGCCAAACACCAACCTTAAACCGGCAGGTTTTGCTTTGGGTTTCGGGTTTGGCATTTCTGGTTGTGTACGTGTACATGTGTAGGTACTATAAAAAAGTTTTAGAAATATACGCACAGCAGAACCCTGTCTAGCTGTTTTAGGAGACGAGTCGGGCGTCGCGTCATAGCTTTCAAGCTTAGGGCTTCTCAGTCTCCTCGGGCCGTAGGGGATTTTGGAAGAGGCAAGGACTGGGTCTTAATTCGGAAGAATCTTATGTTAGGTGTTGACAGGAATCTACAAACCATTAGCCCCTAAAGCTCTAGGTTCTAAACCCCATCGAGCTGTCGTCGGGTCTGTTTCACACCTTTCAAGGCCCCGGTGCAAGCACAACAAATCCGTGCCAGGTTTGGCGAGAACTTCGTGCAAGCGCACGTCTGCTGTGGTATCTGCACTCTTCATCTGACCACGGCCCAGAGGTCAACCGAACGGCCCGAGTTGTGCAGGGCTTGTATGCTTCTGCAGGCTGAACGCCGGGAAAAGCAGGCGCAGCTGCGAACCCAGAGTCTGCATGGGATCCGCTATGGTGACTTGGTTGAGTCCCGGCATCCTCCAAGTAATCCTAGGGTTTAGGGTAGGGTTTAGGGTTTAGGGTTTAGGGTTTAGGGTTTAGGGTTTAGGGTTTAGGGTTTAGGGTTTAGGGTTTAGGGTTTAGGGTTTAGGGTTTAGGGTTTAGGGTTTAGGGTTTAGGGTTTAGGGTTTAGGGTTTAGGGTTTAGGGTTTAGGGTTTAGGGTTTAGGGTTTAGGGTTTAGGGTTTAGGGTTTAGGGTTTAGGGTTTAGGGTTTAGGGTTTAGGGTTTAGGGTTTAGGGTTTAGGGTTTAGGGTACAACAAGAGCCGCAAGCACCGAGCGAGGGACTTAGTCGAGTAGTCGAGTGCAAGGTGGTGTATTGTAAATCCTAGACCCTAATGGGGTTACCCTACTTTGGAGTAGACCCTGGAAAAAACAGATACTTTTTAGGTATAAGTAGCTCTAATTAAGTATTAAAGTATAGTACTCCAAAACCCAGTTATCATGCAAACATAACACTTGCTGTTCTTCCGCCTTCTAGTGCCGGGTGCAATCAGGTCCCTGTTCCGGATGTGGTATAGGGCTTCTGGTTGTAGCAGGGGCTCCCCCCCTTCCCTCCCCCCACCCTAAACCCTAAGCCCTAAGCCCTAAACCCTAAACCCTAAACCCTGCACCCTGAACCCTAAACCCCAAACCCTAAATCCCTCCCAAGCTCGACATGAAGACTTTCAAGCACCATCCCTTCCCTGCTAGTCAGCGAGGCCGCCACCGTCAGTCAACTCGAGTTGGTACTTGCCTTTCTTCTGGCCCCTGCGCTGCAGGGCTTCGAGGTCACACAGGGTTTAGGACTTGGGGTGTAGGGTTTAGGGTTTAGGGTGTAGGGATGTTCTCCCTTATGCTAACGGTCCTTAACAGGTTTTTTTTTTTCGTAGGGGTTACTGGAATCCCTGGTAAAGACTGTTGGTCTGAGGGGGAACATCCCAAGTCTGGGGTGTAGGGAGGGCTTATGAGACATGGGGCCCCCTTAGGGCCTATGGGGGCTTACAGGGCTAAGTTCTAGCGCTCATTTCACAGAGCCAGTCGGGGCGCATAAGGCTCACAGAGCCCCGAAGGCTCGGGGCACGGCTCGGGGCACGGTCTTAAAGCAGAGCTGCTCGGATACTCATCTCTTTGCACCATGGACTGCGAGAAAGCCCACGGCATGTTTCGGGAGTTCTAGTTGGGTCTCGGGCTTCAATTCAGAACCCTAAACCCTAAACCCTAAACCCTAAACCCTAAACCCTAAACCCTAAACCCGCAACATAGGCACCAGGAGACGTCACCAGGATCCTGAACCAGGGGGCGCAAACTACTGGAAGTCATCCCTCTCCAAACTAAAACGTTGAGCTCTCCGGCCCAAACCCCAAACCCTGACCCCCAGGGTTTGGGGTTTAGGGTTTAGGGTTTAGGGTTTCGGCCCAAACCCTAACCCCCAAACCCTTAACCCCAAACCTCAACCCAACTCCCAATGTCACACTCACGCTCGATGCGCAGAGGGCCACGAGCGTCCTAGTCTAGTCTCAGGTGCGCCTACTCTAGGGGCGTTAAGAATTCGAATAGGGTTTTGGGGGTTCTTATAGTATATTTCGAAAGGGGCCATAAGGGAATACTACAATAAGTAGTTCTTCCGACCCCTAGAAGGCCCTAGATTACTCAGTCATGGTGACATAGTGCTTCAAACAGACCCTGAACCCAGTTGGTTCCTGCTAGCTCGAAAAAGGGGTGGGGGTTTCTCTCTCAGCTAGTATGCTGTTTAGTCTTCGGGTTTCAGGGTGCCCCAAAAGAAAGAGCCGACCATTGAGGTCAAACCTAAACCCTAAACCTAACCCCTAAACCCTAAACCCCCTAAGCCCTCACCGCAGGTCACGTAGCTTTGTGCCTCAAGACCCCTTCGCTGCACAGACGCTTGCGACCTGTGCACTGAGATAGCGCAGTAGGAACTTTAGGGAGTATAGGGTCTTCAGGGATTACGGTGTTTAAGGATTAGGGCATTAAGGATTCGGGCCTTTAGTGCTTAGGGTCTTTTTGAGTGTCTTTAGGTACTTTAGGGATAAGGGTCTGCAGGGTTTAGGGTCTCTAAGGTCTCTAGGGACTTGCGGATTTGGGGCATATGGTTAGGGGTTTAGGTTGCTTAGGGTTTTGCTTTGGCTAAGGATGTGTGTTTTCAGGCTAACGGGCCTTATTGAACTCAGAAGAGCCACATGCAGAATGGTTCGAGACAGTCGGACACTGGTGTTGTGGAGGACGTGCGCGCGCTCTGCTGCTTAATCGGCGATGGGATTTCTACCACTGTGGGACCAGAAATCCGGCAAGAATTCAGAGAGATGCGAGAGGTATTGGTAAGACATAGCTACCCCTAAACTCCAAGCCCTCCGGGCCCTACCAAGCTGATCTAGTCGGGGCTTAGAAACACCGAAGTTGCTGAGAACGCAACTGAGGGCCGTGAAAGCAATCTACCTAGAACCATGAGGCATCTCACTACTTGAAGGTCCGCAGGTACTTGCAAGTAGTGCTACATGCAGGGCGCGTGTAGCTGTAGCGCACATGAACAATACCCACAACCCGTATAACCGAAGGCCCGAATCTCCGAACACAGCAACTGACACTTCAGGGTCTGTTGCAGGATGCCTCTGCTCGCCCCAGCAGTCGCTGGGACCTCCCGTGTTCTTCGGTTCAGGGCTTTTTGTGTGTGGGTTCGAAGTTGGGGCAGCTTTGGGGCTCAGGTCTTGGGGTTTTCCTGGGGGGTTTTGGGGGCTGTTTTAGGGTTTTAGGCTTCATGGTGCAGAGCTGATGGGGAGGTTTTGCAGTTGTTTAGGGCCGGTTCAGGGCTTAGGATTTTTTGGGGGTTTTGGGGCTGTTTAGGGCTTAAGGCTTCATGGTTCAGGGCCTAGGATTTGTTTCTTTTTTTTTTTTGGGGGGGGGGGGCGGGGGTTTGGGGTTGTTTAGGGCTTTAAGGCTTCTTCATAGTGCAGGGCTTAGGATTTCGTGGGCTTTTGGGGGTTGTTTAGGGCTCTCTAAGTCTGCATGGTTCAGGGTAGAAAGTCGCCGATCATCTTTCGGGCTTCGGACTTCTGTCTCAAGGTCGAGGCCTTTGCAGCCCTGCAGCCGCATGTGCCTTAAGTCTCGGGAATGTCATCTACACCCTTCTGTATGTCATATGCACCCTTTTTGTAAAGGTGCAGGGTTTCTCCAGGCCTTTGGTGTTCGCAAGAGGGAGTTGCAGAGTTTGGGGTTTATGGGGTTGCCCTAAGGTCCTAAAACCGGAAGCCTCGGCATCGCGTCGCAGCCGTGCGCGAACCCCACGGGGAAACGGCGTCTGGACCCTGAGGCATGAAATTCCCCACCGCAACCCTGTGGTTTAGGGTTTAGGGTTTAGGGGTTTGTCTCGGCTTTGAGTTCAGAAGCTCCCCCTTATACTAACAGTCCATAATATAGATTATAGTACCCCCTACTATAATCCCTATCTAGGACTGTTCGTATAAGGGGGAGCATCCCGACTCAGGGGGTTTAGCTGCCCTGCTGATCAGTTTGGCGACTGGGAGGTTTCGTAGGTTTTCTTAGTGGTGCTGAAGCAGAAGTGTATTGCACAGAATATGAGGTGCATGTGCATCTGTTTGAATTACACATACCTGTACATATCCTGCACATGGGATAGATATTCTCGGCAAACCCGAAAGCCAATCAGCCCTCTACTTGCCCAGCTTCCCAGGGGAACGAAGGCTAAGCCTTTAACAGGGTTCGACTACCCAAGCAAAGTCACAGGTGACCTGCTCCACTACTATATTGCCTGAACCCTAAACCCTAAACCCTAAACCCTAAGCCCTAAACCCTAAACCCTAAACCCCAAACCCCAAACCCCAAACCCTAAACCCTAAACCCCAACCCCCAACAAAACCCTTAAACCTCACAAGCCCTCGAGCCCTTGAAGCCCTCAGCCTGACCCTGCAGGACTTTCTTCCGTGCGTAGCCGCTTTGCCAAGCCCTCAAATCTGAACTCCTCTGCGTTCAACAACCGACTCTCCAGGGCTTAGAGGGTTTAGGGTTTAGGGTTTAGGGTAAGGCTCAGTGAAGCATGCAAATCTTTCCTCTCCCAGTCGAGGTCATCTTCGAACATCACCTCGAAGACGTGACCTGCTAGAGGCTGGCAGGCGCACAGTTCAGGTTTTTCTGAGCGTTTTGCAACATAAGCCCAGACGGCGTGCCCTAGTCACCTACAATCACTAAGACCAATCTGCCTCCAAATCCCTAAATTCCGAAGGTTTGGGGGAAAGCAAATTTTGGGGTCTTGCCCTGACAGCGAACCTTCCTTTCTGAGGGGAACTGGTGGCAGAGTGATGTGTTTTCGGCATTTCCCTTTTGGTTCTGAGCTCATCCACACAGGAACGCCCCTGACCCACGTACTCTGATTCGCCGCTGCTGGGCTGAAGGAAGCCTTCTGAGTGATCGGTATTGTCAGTTCTCTTATGATCAGGAAGACCAAGCCCCCACTCCCCCGCATGAAGACACCCCTGGAAGCCCAGCCCCTGCACCAATCCTTAAGTTCGTGCCTTCCGGGTGCTCTCCAGCCAGCTTTGGCTCACACTTCTGACCTGGCGAGACACGGTTTAGGGTTTGCAGTTTGGGGTTTAGGGTTCAGGGTTTAGGGATTCGGGCTCGGGGCTTTTCACGGTGAATGCTTTGTCTGTCCTTATAAGAAAGATTTTTTTTTGGGGGGGGGGTTCTTAAGCAAGTAGTAGGAAAGGCTCACGCCCTCACCTAAGGTTCCTGGCCTAGGGCCACGGTAAGATGCGAACATGCTGCCGGCAAGCCTGAACTTGAAACTCACGGGGGATCGGGATGACGTGTGCTAGTTTAGGGGTTTAGGGTTTAGGGTTTAGGGTTTAGGGTTTAGGGTTTAGGTTTAGTAACCCAGGAATAAAAAAGGTGCCCTTCTTGGCTTTAAGGGGATTATAAGGGAACCCCAACCAAAAAAAAACAGAAACAAGGGCCTACCCCGTGTCCTAGTTTTTGAATGTGCTTGGCACCAAACCCCAAAGCCCTGAACTTTCAACCGTCGGGAACATTCCCTAAATGAGGGCCCCTTTCTGGGCTACCTCATATAGTGCGGGCCCGTATATCTTCGGGTACCCAGGTTAAACCGGACCGTAGACTACCGAACCGGCCATGGAAAGTTCCAAGGCCCAGGCAAACGTTGTAGTCCGGGCAGTGAATACACCGAAAGCGCGGGCCCACGATGCCCCGGCCGCTGCTTCCGCAGATGCTACACCTGGGCCAGGCTGCTACTACTTGCTTCAGAAAACCACCAACAAGTACGAATGTTCTTCCTTATAAGGGTGTTATTGGGATTGTTCGTTTACATTTTTTTGGGAGTTCTTTAGCAGATAGTAGGGTTAGTGACGTATGTTGTACTTTCAAGGGGCCATCCACCTTGCCAGTATCTAGCTAGCTCGAGGGCTCATGTCTAATTCTTGCTATGGACATCGATATTCCCAAACACCCTAAAACCTGAAAAGAAAAAGCCCGAAACCGTAAAAACCTGCTTGGTATGACTTCCGGGTACTCGTTTCCACCAAAATCTTACGGGACTGAACCATCAGAACTGACCTACCAGTACCCAGCACCATCGGCACACCAGGAAACGCCCCTTTGTCAATTTGTTTGTGTTGATAAGGTGAGATGGGGTTGAATTCAGTCTCCATTTGGCCTAAAACCCTAAACCCTAAACCCTAAACCCTAAACCCTAAACCCTAAACCCTAACCCTAAACCCTAAACTTTAAACCCTAAACCCTAAACCCTAAACCCTAATGGTAGAGGTAGTTGGGGGGACCCATGTCGGGCTTGTAGGCTCAGCTCCCAACCTATCCGACACCCGAAAGTGCTGGGGACTGATAATCAGCGGACTTGTGCACCCTAAACCCTAAACCCTAAACCCTAAGCCCTAAACCCTAAACCCAAAACCCAAAACCCAAAACCCTAAGCCCTAAACCCTAAACCCTAAACTCCAAACCCTAAACCCTAAAACCTAAACCCTAAACCCTAAACCCTAAAGCCTAAACCCTTCCCTTAGAACCCAACTCAAGGGGTTGTCCGAATCCGGGTCCGCACGGGCGGGGGGGGGGTTGAGGTCCTCTGCACTTTTCGAACCTCTTATTTAGAAGAGCTTCTGGAAGTTCTGGGCATTGAGGTTTCGGCTTCCAGGGCTCTTGTAGGGAGCTGGGGTTTAGGGTTTAGGGTTTAGGGGTTTAGGGGTTTTAGCGGTTTAGGATTTAGAGGCTCAGGGGTTTAGGGTTCGGGGCTGAGTGCGTCTGCGAGGCGTGGTGAGAAGATGCCGCACCCCTGGGCGAAGCAAGGGCAAAGTGGAGCTGAAACACGTCTACTGCGCAGTTCACAAGGTGCTTCGCACGTCTTTAGAAATGCCGCCTTAGCCCTAAATCCTAAGCCCTAAATCCACCCCTCCCTTTTGGGTTGCGCTTGGACTGAAGCCCAGTGGAACAAGAACCTCCAAAAGGGATCCTGATTTCTGAACGCTACAGACACTAACCTAAATACCGTAATCTATAAAAAGGAGAACGCCCCGATGCTTAAAGTACATGCGCGGCCCCTCCTATTTAGGGCACCCAAAAAGGGACCCTATCTTAGAGAAGTGACCATATACGCTACTCCACAGGTAGTCGTGAGCTTGCAGTGCCGGATAAAGCGATTCGCAGCTCCCGCATGCACGATGTACCCGGCATGAAACTCCGTTTAGGGTTTAGGGTGTAGGGTCCGGCCCTCTCTTGATGAGACAGTGAAGGTTTTAGGACGAAGGTTTGGGGGCCCAGCTGGGATTTCCAGAATGGTGATTCAAGACCCAGCCAAGGGTACGGGGGAGGCTCTGCACTAGTGTTGGGTTACAGGCTAGAAGGTTGGGATGTTCCCCCTTATACTAACAGTCCTGAACAGGGATTTCTAGTACCCCCTACTATAATTGCTATTAAGGACTGTTAGTATAATGGGGAACATGCCGAGTTGAAGGTTTGTGCGGGCAGGACCGTTCCTGTGACTTGGGGACATCGTGATTCGGGAAACTTGTGGGCCAGAGGAGCACCCACGAGACTGAACAAACTTCCTTGCCTTGCAACTCTGAACCTCGAAGCCCATAAGCCCTAAGCTTGAAACCCCCCTCAGCCCTTCAACCTTAAGCATGATACTTGGAGGTTCATGGTGCTTATGAACCAATTATATCTGTACCTATGACCGTACTTATAACCATACTGGGGCACTTAAGGGGCTGATGGGTGGGTGATCAGTACACTTATAATTGGCTAGTGAGTACCATGAACCTCTAAGGAAGTATAACAAGCCAAGGAGCCATTGCCGCCCAATGCTGCGTTCTTCGCTCGCGCCAGCTTCGCAGCCTGGCCAAAGCTCTTGTTGAATGGGTGAGGGTGTAGGTAGAAATTGACCTAAACCCTCAACCCTAAACCCTAAACCCTAAACCCTAAACCCCAAAAGCCCTATTTTCGGAAACCTGCCCCCCAGAATTGCCGCACAGCCTGCGCAGGAGTGGCGGCGACTGCCTGACAGCGGCGTCGGGCTTCTGAAGTTCAGGATCCTAGGGGGCCTGGGATGTATGAGAGCTCTTAGGGGTAAGGGTTTAGGGTTTAGGGTTTAGAATTTAGGGTTTAGGGTTTAGCGTTTCGGGCTCTCGGGTGTTTAGGGCTTATTGGCCCTAAGGGTTTCAGGGCTTGGGGGGCTTGATGAAGAGGCGAGAAGGCTCGACTGATGGCTGAGCACAGCCGCCAGTGTGTTTAGGGTTTAGGGTTTAGGGTTTAGGGTTTAGGGTTTAGCCTTTGCACGCACTTCTGGATTGACGGTAGTTTGGGTGGTTATTCTCAAGGGCCATTGAGGGTGACGGGGCGCGGAGGGCTTGCGTTTACATATCGGGATCTTCACAAGGAAAGTGACGAGACCCGAATTAAGGAACACCCCATTTAAGGGCTCGAAATCCCCAATTCTCATCCCGAACCCCTACGCCCTAAACCATTTTGGATGCGGACCTTCAGCAAGCGTGGGGCTTACATGTCCAAGCATCCGGATGCACTGGTTCCTCGGCGCAAGCGCCCTTGAGACACTCCGAAGGCTTTTATGGGTTTAAGGGTTTATAGGCATTGTAGCGTTTATAAGAGGGTTTATGGGGTTTAAGGGTTTCGGCTTCAAGGCTTCTAATGGGTTTAGCTAGGAGTTAGGGCTTAGGAGTTGCAGTCTGTCGGTTGGCGGAGGTGCTTGCGCGAGGTCCTTTAATTAATCAACGCCGGCTCGAGGGCAGCTTGGCGCCCCTTGGCTGTAGGCCTTTCTTGAGGGGGTACTTTGTGGGGAATAAGGGCATCTAGAGGGGTACTCGGCGGAACCCTAAACCCCAAACCCCCAAACCCCCAAACCCCTAAACCCCTAAACCCCTAAACCCCTAAACCCTAAACCCTGGACTCTTCCGGCAATAGAACCTGGGATGCAATGCAATCCTGCCGAAGCCCTTGATCCTGAAGCGCCACATGTCTCAGGACGTGCCCGTGCCGGCTCATGCAGTTGGAAAAAATCAGGCCCAAGCCAAGCTTCAGTGACTTAGGGGGGTTAGGGTTTAGGGTTTAGGGTTTAGGGTTTAGGCTGTTCACGACTTGCTGGCAAGGGCCGCATCATCACTGTACAGATGATGAGAGCTCTTCACAAGCAGCCCCGCGGGCCGATGCATGAGTTCACAGTTGAAGGCTGGCTGGTTCTTCGCAGGGAATGAGGGAATGAGGGCCCTATATCATCCTTTAAAGGGTACATATATATATATATATATATATGTATATATATATATATATATATATGGGGCCTTCATTCCCTCATTCCCTGCTAAGAGCCAGGGGGAAGAGTCCATGCTGAAAAAGAACACCAAGGTTTCGGGCTTTTGGGCTTCGGACTTACCAAGGGCTTACGGTCTCATCCTCTTTGGGCAGGTATTGACTTGTGCAATTGTGGCAAAGCAGCCTGCCAGTTTCCGGCTGCTGCCAGGCGGGCTGACTTCCGAACTTTGGGGGGGGCAAATTACCTGGGACCATAGCCTAAACCCAAAACCCAAAACCATAAAGACCCTACACCCTAAAACCCCCTAGTATGCTTTAACATACCTGACATACCCAGCTTGCATCTTCAGGCCCTTCCAATTCAGGGATACCCGATGTCGAAAGCCGGTCCGTTTGCCCGAAAGGCTTGTGTTTCGGTACGACTCAAAAGAAGACGGCCATGAGGGGCTGTGCGATCTTGGGTCTTTCATCGGAATTGAGCCAGGTGTTTGAAGCTGCTGTTGTTAGGGTTTAGGGTTTAGGGTTTAGGGTTTAGGGTTTAGAGTTTAGGGTTTAGGGTTTAGGGTTTATGAGAAGCCCCAAACCTCCAAAGCAACCGTGCCACCCTATGCCCCAAAAAACTCTTTGCACATCTGTTGGTCCCAATTCCTCTCAAGGTCTGTCCGCACACACAACACGCATCTCTGGCTAGTTATCAGTGAAGTGGGAGATTTCCGTATGGGTACCTGTAGTTACCCGAAGCCTATCACCCCATGGGGGACTCCGATGGGTTTTGAGATCAGGGTTTCGTGTACGGATCTCCAAGTTCAAAGCCTCCACACCCTGAAACCCCCGAACCTTCAAGTCTTAAACCCCCATATGGCACCCTCAGCCCTAAACTCCTACCTCCCAAGCACCCTCGTGGTCAAGGCCATGCCAGGCATTATGGGAAGATGTTCAACATCGACGATGTGCACTGGCAGATGAGGCCTCAGCTTGTATCAGAGTTGGCTTCAGGGCTTTGGGGGTTCAGGGGCCATGGTAAATGTGAATATAGATAGAAGTATACATATAAATATAAATATAAATATGTATATATATATATATATGTATATTTCTCTACACATGAGTTTTAGGATTTATTGCTCATCGGCTTGTTTCTGCGTTCTGCTCCTTTCGGGCTGATATTTATCTGCGTTTTTCTGCGTTCACTTGGTTTGATCTGTTTGCCAATGCTCCTTTCGCGTGGTTTTCACTTGTGCAGCAGTAGTTCCCTGCACCTGAGTTTGGAGATTGACAGTAGCTTTTCGTTCCTGCTTTCTGCTTGTTTTGCAATGTACTTGTACATTTGTTGGAAATGAGAAATGATGTGTAATCAGCCGTTCTGTGCACCTTCAGCTTTGAAAATGATATTTGTCCGCCATTGTTTGTTTGCGGTTGTCTGGTATGCGTCCTGCCAAAAAGCTTCGTTGCGGTCGTGATGCTTGATGGGAACAGTGTTCTCTACACCTGGGTTTCGAGAATGACATTCACGTGCCTGTTTCTGCTTTCGTTTGATTTGGTAAAATTGGCAATTGGCAAAATAAAGCCTGAAAGACCCAGTCTCTCTCTCTCTCTCCCTCGTATATATGTATATATCTATGTATACAGATACGTACATATATACATATATATGTATGTGTACCTCCCGCTGTCTATGGACGGTCAGTTTCTGTTGAGTAAGGAGCCTACTCGGACTAATCACGAGCACCCACGCGGGCACCGCAGTTGTTTTCGTCCAACAAGCTTCCCGGTTGATTCTTTCTGCCTGCAGCCTTCTTCTGCTGGCTTACTTTCTTTAGGTCCGCAGATCCAGACACTTTCGGGGAGGAGGAATAAGAACAAGCTGTTTCATTGTACATGCAATTCTTGTACCCAACCCCAAGCACGGGCCCTGACTCTGCCTCCTACGCAATGCCACAATGCACAGGCGCGCACAAAAGCATTTCAGCTGCCAACCGCCCTGTCTTTTCCGCATAGGGCCCGGTGCTTAAACGGGTATCTTGCCACATGCCCCGAGAATGCCACCACTCTGAAATCAGAAGGAAGCTAGGATTTTTTTGGCGGAAACTTGCCGATGTTTCCAAGGTAGGAAAATCCTTCTAAATTTTAGTTGCAATTTTATTACTTATGGTAGTAATAACAATAGAAACAAGTATTACTACACCCCTACCTGCACTTGGTCTCCAGCTGCTGTTCTGGATCGCCCTGGCGCCGCATGAGAGCGTGCTGTCAATGGCACAGTCCTCTCCAAGTCCGACCCGAGTTCATAACCCCGGGGTTAGGGTTTTGGGTTTAGGGTTTAGGGCTTAGGGTAAAGCTTAAACCAAGGTTCATGGCAAAAGAAGTTTCCCAAATAAGACGAGAACTGGTACAACTACAGCTACCCTACTTGTCGCCCCCCCCATCATAACTACCCATATGAACCTTTCAAGTGCAAGCCCCTAGACCTTAAGCTACAAACTCTGAACCTCGTGTGTGCCTGGCAGGGATAAGAGCACCTGCCAGTTGCTGAGCACGAGAAACACTCGCAAGGTTGAACATTATCGGCCCTGCGCGCAACTTGAGATCCCTATGCCTCTATACCGGTATTCAATGGTATTCATAGGTTGCCCAGTAACCGCACCACCAAAAGAGGAGGTCGTTCCTGGTTTAATGGACTTGATAATGGGGAACCTAAGCCCATAACTACTACCAGGCATCCAGACGAGGGTTCCAAGAAGTTTGCGCAGCTTCGGATGCATAAAATACACTCGAACCCACCCACCCCAAGGATCCCAAGAGAGTAGCCGGGCAGTTTCCGGTGTGGTTTGCGAGTACCCATGAACCCTAAGCCCCCGAACAACCCTCACCCGGAGCCACCAAAACCCTAAACCCTAAACCCTAAACCCAAAACCCTAAAACCCTAGACCCTAAACCGGGTTGCCCTTCCTCGGCATCTTCATGCTGCGTCCAGGCGGCCACGCAACGCAAGCCTTATCTGCAGAGGTAGGGCTTACGATTTCGGATGTAGGGTTTGGGGTTTAGGGTTTAGGGGGGTTAGAGTTTAGGGGGTAGGGGGTGCAGGTTTAGGGTTTAGAGGGTTTAGGGTTTGGAGGGTTTGTCTAGGCCCCCCCCCCCCCCCCCCCCCCCCCAAGCATGTGACATTTGATGAGAAGCGTTTGAGAAGATGGAACTCTTGGCATGACTTGCAAGGGGCCACGCTGCAATTAGTTCGGAGGCTTGAGCTGGTGTGGTGGATGGCTTTAGGCTTGAGTCTGCTATTTGGGATAAACTTAGTTATTAAGTGGCTACAACCTTATTTAGGGGTACTTATAACCCTACTTATAGCTACCCAGGAACCTTCAAGTAAGGACCTGGAAGATACCAGTCAGGCTCTTGAGGGAGAAGGTTCCGAGTGTCAGGCGTGCGCTCTTTGCGATCTGTAATCCCTGCTTCAGGTGCCCTTGCAGGGTGTGAGCCTTCCTCGCGACCCTATGTGGGAAGACTGCGCGAAGCAGAAACCATACCAGGTCTACTCGCCCAATAACCCTAAACCCTAAACCCTAAACCCTAAACCCTAAACCCTAAACCCTAAACCCTAAACCCTAAACCCTAAATGCCATCCAAAGAGCTCTGCCTGGAGCAGAAGTCATGACACGTCTTCTCCGGCGAGTCGGTCAAAACCTGGAGCTCGTGGTGGGGAGCCTATATTCTTCTTAGGGTTTAGGGTTTAGGGTTTAGGGTTTAGGGTTTAGGGTTTAGGCTTTAGGGTTTCGGGTGTAGTTAGGGTGTAGGGTTTACATGGTCCCTTAGTATGGGCCCTTAAAAGGGGGCCCCTTATATACCCCTTACATTCCCTAGAAAACCCAAGGGCCCGAACTTCAGAACCCTTTAAGGAGCCATATCAACGGCCCATGAGACTATTTTAAGAATTCTTTGACCCAAGAGTAGTCTGGGGTTTGGGGTTGAGGGTTTAGGGTGAATCAAGAGTAACCTAGGAATTCAATAGGTATCCTTTTTTGGTTCACAGGGGCTTGTAAGGGAACCTTCACCCCAAAAAAAGTGAGTATAGTACTCTTGCGGTTTCAGGGGCTTCGGGTCCAGGACTGCAGGATACCTGTACTGAGAAAGACGCCACTTGGAGACCCATGAATAGATAAAACTAGGGCCAGAAGTATAGCACCAACAGCCCTGTCTGTGGCGACCCAGGGAAGTTTCAAAAGTATTCTTGCTGCAGGCCATGCTTTGCATGGCCTGCAGCTTGTACCCTACGACCCGCAAACGAGAAACACGTTGTTCTAGGAGCTCGAGGCGGCTACGCCACCAGGCCGCAAGCAACAAAAGCAGCTTCTGAAAAGTGAGGAGTTTGAGGCTCAAGGCTTTACAGGATGCCACCGACATGCTCAACTTTCAGACCTCAACCCCTAATCTCCCGGGACCCTAAACCTCCCTAAACCCTAAACCCTAAACCCTAAACCCTAAACCCTAAACCCTAAACCCTAAACCCCAGGACCACAAACTTGCAAACGAGAAGCCCTGCATCCATCTCGGGAGCACCACTTCTCGACGTCCTGGCAGCGTAGAGCTGCTGGTCGGGATGGGACGGCCCCCGACTTGCTTGGGGACCCCAATATAGGTGCCTTAAGGGGACATAAGGGACTACCATTAGAATTTTTTCCGACGCCCTATATTAAACGCCTGTGGTCTGCTAGGGTTTAGGGCCCTAGGGTTTGGGGTTGAGGGTCGCTAAATCCCTCCCGGGCAGTGCCAAGCTTCAGAGACGAAACATCGTACGTCCCATGCCAACCACAAAGCCAAACCGTGCCTAGACCCCCCCAACTAACCTCCACGTAAGCAGAGCTATATACGGAGCCCGACACCCTAAAACCCTAAAACCTTAAGACCCCAAAACCCTAATCCCTAAAACCCTAAAACCCTAAAACCCTAAACCCTAAAACCTTGAAACCCTGAAACCTGAAACCCTAAAACCTTAAACCTGAAATCCCTAAACCCCAAAACCTTAAAGCCTTAAAACCCTAAAGCCCTGAACCCCAAAACCCTAAAGCTCTAAAACCTTGAAAGCCTAAATGCCTAAATGCCTAAACCCTAAAGCCCTAAATCCCTAAACCCTAAGCCCTAAATCCCTAAATCCCTAAATGCCTAAACCCTAAAGTCCTAAATCCCTAAACCCTAAAAAGCCCTAAACCCCAACCGTGATGCGGTTTGGGGCTTCGAGGTCTTGAAGGGAAAAGGCTGCGCAAGCTGACCCTCTGGCATCCGGCAAGCGAAGATGCCCCCACGGAGTCCCAGAAGTAGGGTTTAGGGTTTAGGGTTTAGTGTTTAGGGTTTAGGGTTTAGAGTTGAGGGCCAGAAGGGTTAGTTTATCTGGTCTCTACATGATGTTCCCTGTTTAGGTACCCTAAATATTAGGGGCCGCCCTTGCCATAAGGACCCCAGAAGTGAACGTAATTAAGAGAATCCCCAAAACCCTAAACCCTAAACCCTAAACCCGGAATAGGGTAGATGGAAACACATGAAGAAAAAGACCATGCGCAACATGCCAAAGCCAACATCTGCAAAAGGCAGGGCCCCACAGCCCGACGGCATTCCTTGCTTTCTGACAACCCAAACCCCACACCCTAAACCCTAAACCCTAAACCCTAAACCCTGGTTTTCGAAGCCTTGAGCTGAGTGCCCTCGACGCAGGATGCGGCAGCGAACACCTCCTGTGCTTGGGAGGGATGTTGGAGTGGGGGTCTTGAAGCTGCTTTGCGTTTTAGGGTTTAGGGTTTAGGGTTTGGGGTTTAGGGTGTAGGGCTTAGGGATCTGCAGCTTGTGCTAGTTGTACATGGCGGCCGCTGGAGAGTTATGAGGGGGGGTTCAGCGCACTAGTCTTGGGCACCGTGGTCGTATGCGAGGTTACCTTGTTCTTAATCTGAAAACCCTAGAACCTTGCTATGAACCTGCGGGGCTTGGTTTCGGGATCCCTTGAGGAAACGTTCGGGTGCCGGGTCATGCAGAGGGCGGTGGCAAGTTTGCACTGACAACCGACCACCACTAATGATTCCCCCTTTGTTTTGGGTGCCAGAAGCCTGAAAGCTTGGGATGATCCCCCTTATACTAACAGTGCGTAGTAGGGATTAGAATAGGGGATACTTTTTTTAATCCCTGACAAGGACTGTTAGTATAAGGGGGAACAGCCCAACCCTGGGGAGGCCTAGTGCAGCAAGTTCAAGGTACAAAGCTCGACTTTCACAAAGTCTTCTTGAGTCCTAGGTCACCCATGAACCAAGGGGTTTAGGGTTTAGGGTTGAGGGTTTAAGGTTTAGGGTTTAGGGTTACCCATGAACCAAGGGGATGAAATGGGTACGGAGGCCGCGGAGTCCCATGAACAAGCACCTGCCTTCTTGGAAGCTAGGTGGGTCGCCATCCGCGTCTGACCTTTCAGGCTGAAGATCCTGGGGTTTAGGGTTTGGGGTTTGGGGTTTAGGGTTTAGCGTTCTCTGAACAAAATCCTGCGCAGGATCCTCGTACTTCGTCTTTATGGCAGCGCTGCTGTATTGCTAGACCCATGCCTCAAGCCCAGATTGCTCATACCAATGACCTACATACCCTTTTGGGCAGGGCTACAGGCGAAGATTGTGACTCTTTGGAGATCAACCGCATCAAGATGTGCTGAAGACGACACCCGTTTTATGGTGTGACGGACAAGCTTCATTAGAGGAGATTGGGTCTACACAAAAGGGCCGTGACCCCTAACTATTCTCATCCCTTGTGGGATATATGTACATCTATGTAACTCTACGGTTCGTCCAATATGGTAAGCAAATTCAGCACCCCAAAAAGGATTTAGGATTGGGCATCGAGGTAGGGTTCAGGATTGAGGGGTTAGAGCTATCTATGGGCTTGATGAAAATCTCAAAGGGTGGAGTATTTCTAGCCCTGGGAAAGGGTTTAGGGTTTAGGGTTTAGGGTTAGCCAAAAGCCGCTGTCTACCTTCCCCCTCAGCACCCCCCCGCGAAAATCGCATTTTGCTGGGCCAGGGTGCCCCTTCGCACGGAGTTCTCCACCGGCCAAGTCGTCTGAACCTCGCCACCTCGCCGAGAGATGCCGAAGGCTACCGTAACGTTAGGGTTTAGGGTTTAGGGTTTAGGGCTTAGGGTTTAGGGTTTAGGGCGCCTGTAACCTCAAGTCCGAGTGACCATGACGTGGCTAGAAGAGACAAGGCTTTCGAGAAAGCCTCTGCACAAGCTTCCTGCTGCTGCACGCGCACTCACGCAATCGGTGCGCACGCACACACATACACACAGATCGCGCGCACATGGATGCAAGGCCTGCACCATAGATGGTGACGGTCGCCTTGTGCTTGTCGCAAATCTGCCTCAGCTATGCCCGCCACACAGGAAAGCGTTAAGACCTCTTTGAAGCCAGAAGCCCTTGAAGAATGAACACTTTTCTACAGAACCTAGACCTTCATTCATAATCAGGACCCCGACCTACATAGTTGAATACGTATTCCTCACATGCAGGTTCTCCCAAGGTGCGTAAGGGATGATGGGTACTACACGGCATCTTAGATTAGACCCTGAAATCCCTAAACCCTAAACCCTAAACCCTAAACCCTAAAACCCAAACCCTAAACCCTAAACCCCATAACCCCAAACCCTCAACCCTGGTTGTTGAAGCGACTTCGGGGGGTTGAAGCAAGCGGCAGGCCCACGAAGCCCGCATCGGGGAAATAGTGCTTGAGGCTGCCTGGCGCCCCAAAGCCCTACACAAAAACCTTAGGGTTTAGGGTTTAGGCTTTAGGGTCCCGTTTAGATCCGTTTAGGGTCTCGGGCTTAGGGTTTAAGGGAAGCACCCTCCAGAACGACCCTAAGCCCTAAGCCTTACTCCCGAAACCCTCAAAGATCCTGCTAAACCCAAAACCCAAAGACCTTAATTCCCAGTCCCTGAAGCCTGAGAGCCCCAAGCCCCTGAACCCTATAAGCCCTAAACTGAACCCCAAACCCAGCACGCCTCTGATCTACAGGGTAGGTAGGACGTACCCAGGGCCATTCCCTAAACCCTGACCCAGCCTTGTGGGTACTGATTCGACCGCGAGCGTGCAACGGCTCCGCCCGCGCCGCTAATGATCTGGGCACGGAGTTTTTGCAATACGGCTTAGGGCCCAAAATAGCTCCGACATTGCCCTTATAACCCTCCCGCATTAATTATATCAAAGGGGATGAGCAACGACAGGCCCTGGTTGGTTGAGGCGAGTGGTGTGTGACTGGCGATTGAGCCTTAGCTTTGTGTTAAAACTCCAGCCGCCCGTGTACCCCCCACCTATGGCGAACTGTCGCACGAAGAAATTGTCAAAACTCGTGCCGGTTGACTCGAGGCCGGCGGCTTGAGGGCTTACAGCCCAGGGTTTCAGTTGGGGTTCTGAATTCGAAGCCTTCACAGACGACTAAGGGTCTTAGGCTTTTGCAGCGTCATCTGCAGGGCCTGTTCGACCGCGGCAGTGTCGGGTACGGGCTTAAGAGCCTAAAGGTGGACGGGTTGGGGTTGCGGTGGAATCGACACTCCAACTAGCTGTGCCGACTATCTGACCTGCGGTGTGTAACCCCTGTAACCTTCAAAGACTCAAGAGCAGCTGGACGCAGCTACCTCCAATCCACAGATTTCCGCGCACGAAATCTCCGCCCGCATCTATTCTGCAACCTTTTGGATGGAACCCATTAGCGCGTTTATGGTAAATTGCACTTACCGTGCCTATCTCAAACTCCATTGAAGGAAAGTCTGGATTCTCAGCCGCTCTCTCTTGACTGCAGCCCCTCCTCTGAAGATGCAAGAAAATCCGAGAACCAAACAAAGAAAGACACAGGCACAGACAGACAGACAGACAGACAGACAGACAGACAGACAGACAGACAGACAGACAGACAGACAGACAGACAGACAGACAGACAGACAGACAGACACACACACACACACACAAAAGATCTATACAATGCGGATCAAGGAAAAACAGCTCGGCTAAATTATGGGAATGCAAAAGAAGCCCATGTTTATAGTAGAGGAAAACTATCTATCCCCCTTTTGTCTGAGGCTCGCCTAGCCCAGACTTGACACCCCGAGGCAGATTCAATCGAAACCGAGCAGCATAGTTGAGGCCCTCGTAGTAGATGACCTGTTTACCTGGTTAAGCTGGCTGGTTTTTGGTAGGGAACGAGGGAATGAGGTACCTTATACTCCCTTAACGGGTATATATAGGGCCCGAATTCCCTCATTCCCGACCCAGATCCAGCGGGTAGCATGCCTTGACGGGATTTGCCCAGAAAAGCGCAAGCACGAAACCATGACAAGTGCCGAAGCCGGGAATCCACCTCCCGGGCTGCCCTGTATGAAAATTCAAGTACGGGTGCGTGCCGAAGGTTTCAATGGTTCAGGCTGTTGGGCGGAAAACCCTAAAAAACACCCAAAAAAACATCAACAACCCTAAGCCCTAGACCCTAAACCCTGAACCATAAACCCGAAGATCCTAAATCCTAAATCCGGAAACCCTGGAACTCAAACCCTAATTGAAACTCTAAGCCCCAACGTAGCCCCCATAACCGTAAGCTTGAAAACCTTAAACCCCGAATCCCTGAAGACATATCATCTACTTCGATCATCTCCACCCCGCCTCCCTCCCCCCCTCCACCCAAGCCGACCAATGTGAGAGCTATCCTTCCCTTCAGGGTTTGGGGTTTGGGGTTTAGGCGCTGCAGGATTCCGTCGTGCTAGGTTTAGGGCTTACGGGACTCGCTGCGGGATTCTCTGCGGGGATGGGAAGATGCAGGCTAGGAGACCGGCCAAGGAGGAGTGGACAACCTCAACCGAACAACCTCCACACCGAGAAGGGCGGGAAACCCCCCTAAAATGTAAAACCCTAAACCCGGACCCTTAAACCCTTAAACCCTTAAACCCTTAAACCCTTAAACCCTTAAACCCTTAAACCCTTAAACCCTAAAACCCTTAAACCCCAAAGCCCAAAAACCCGAAACCCAAACAACCCAAACAACCCAAACAACCCAAAAAACCCTGAACCCAAAACCCCTCAAGCCCAAAAACCCCAAAACCCAAAACCCTACGACCCTAAAACCCTAAGCCCTAAACCCCAAAACCCCAAAACCCTAAGCCCCAAAACACCCTAAAAAACCCTTAAAAACCCAAAAACAACCCTTATCAAACCCTTAAAAAAACTCTAAAAACCCTAAAACCCTCCAAAACACCCCTGAATCCCTCCCCCCCCCCAAATGGCGTGCGGCTCGAGCACTGTGGTCATGCCCAGCGAGATACAAGGGCACCCCGTACTCGCGCAACTTTGGGTCCAGCTCGCCTAAGGGGTTTAGGGTTGAGAGTTTAGGGTTGAGGATTAGGGTTTAGGGTTTAGGGTTTAGGGTTTAGGGTTTAGGGTTTAGGGTTTAGGGTTTAGGGTTTAGGGTTTAGGGTTTGGGGTTTGGGGTTTAGGGTTTAGGGGGTTTAGGGTTTCGGTGGGTTGTTTCAAGGTTCTAAGGGCTCTCAGAGTCCAGGGCTCTTAGAGTCCTAGGGGCTTTCTTAGGGTTTAGGTTGGTACAGGGCTTTGGGGCTGTTAGGGTTGCTTACTGTTCTTGGGGTGCTCGCTTGAAGAAGGCAGCCACCGAAGCACCGGCGTAGAATGCCTCGTCGCGGCCCTTAACCCCCCTCAATCCTCATTCGCACGCGCCTGCTTTGCAGGAACACCTGGGCATCCCCCAGCCTGCCAGCACCGATACCTAAAGACCAAACCCGAAACCCGAAACCCGAAACCCGAAACCCGAAACCCGAAACCCTAAACCCTAAACCCTAAACCCTAAACCCTAAACCCTAAACCCTTTGCAAGCAGGCTTCGGTAGAGCACTTCCGTCATACCGTGGTTGCCTGCCAAGGCCAAGGGATCATGAGCGTTTAGGGGGCTTGTGGTTTAGGGTTTAGGGGTTTAGGGTTTAGGGAATAGCTGTTCCGTAGTTACAAATGTGGCTAGTCAACGAGAACCATCCGGATATGTTGATGGCCCAGTGCGGCTGCTTCCCCTACTCTCCTGATGCTCATGGCATCATGTCCAAACACGAAGCCAGGTACCTCAAACCAAGCGCCCCACTGGTGTAGTCTTGGTTGCACGCTCAACCCTAAACCCCGAAGTAGATCACCCTTAAACCAGCAGCGCCTGCTGAGTAAATGGGATGGTGGCCCAAAACAATCTTCCAGTCTGCCGTGGACTTCTCCAGCTGAGAGAACAGCCAGTCGATCTGGCGTTGGCCTCGGGACTTTGGACCTTTTGAAGGGCTTAAGGTTTAGGGTGCAACATTAAAAACTAACACCGCGACAAATACACTTGGTGCGTAGGGAAATCATTGTAATGCACCATTCCGCACTTGGAGGTTCATGGGTAGTTTATAGGTGGGGTTTTCGGTAAGGCAACTATAAATTAGAACTGGTCATGAGCCATAACCTTATTTAGGGTACCTATAACTCTACTTCTAACTACCCATGAACCTTCAAGTACCGGCCCGAGAGGTTTCAGACTCGACCTCGCGGATTGCTAGCTGCTCTTCAAGGAGCGTGCTTGCCGGCCGATGGTCTGATCCGCGAGGTAGCTGCCTTTCCATACCTCCCCGCCACATGGGGGTTTCGGATGTCTCTCAACGGCTTAACTAACCAATCTGAAAACGCCCAAAACCTACGGTGTTGTAGGTTACCGAAGAATCCAAAAACAGGGGTTTTCTAGCAGTAACCTACAAAAGAGCGCCATTGGAACGCTGACGTCGCAGAGGCCAGCAGGTAAGACGTCAGGGACCCCTGGTTCTTAGTAGGCAATGAGGGAATCAGGGGCCCTATTTACTCACTCCCCTAAACCCTAAACCCTAAACCCTAAACCCTAAACCCTAAACCCTAAACCCTACTAAAGACCAGGAGTTGCTTCTGAAGTTCCTGGGCTTCAAGGTCCAGGGGGGTCACGGTTTGTTTCGGTGTTCAGGCTCAAACCTCAAGCTGAACAACTTGCAGCTAAGCATCCCTAAACCCTAAACCCCAAACCCTAAACCCTAAACCCTAAACCCTAAACCCTAAACCCTAAACCCTAAACCCTAAACCCTAAACCCTAAACCCTAAACCCTAACCCTAAACCCTAAACCACAATGAAGGATCCCCGATCGGCGCCGAGGGAATCACCGATGCCAGCTGAGGGTTTCGAATCCCTAGTTTAGGTTCTTAAGTAGGGTCGGATGGTGAAGTTGTTGGGGTCCTGTTAGAAAAAGATCATGTTTGTTCCTTCTTGGAGTTAGGTATTCATAAACATGTAAAATAAATTTCACAATAGACCAGTATAGCCCAAAAGCCCAAAGTCTAACCTTCTTGGCCAGCCAGTCTAGCTGTCGAGCTGCCTGGGTGTCGATGTAAAATGCGTCCACAGTGAGACCGTCCGCCGCATATGTCTTCCTCGCATGAAGCAACGCTGACCCCCCTAAAGTCGACAAACCTGCAACTCTGGCGTCTGATGCCCTTAACCCTAAACCCTAAACCCCCTAAACCCCCTAAACCCTAAACCCTAAACCCACAAGCCCTCAAACCCATGGATGAGGACTCTGCCATGCCTTGAACTCGTTCCAGCACCTAAACCGATTGGGGGTTTCCGAAATTCGGGTTTAGGGTTTAAGGTTCAGGGTTTAGGGTTTAGGGGTACCTTAATTTGGGGTCCTTATTATAAGGGAACCCTCCTATTGGGGATCTATGTCAGGGGTCCCCTATTTTCGTAGACCCCCCATTTAAGTCTTCTCTGATGAACAATTTCCACCCAGTGGCTTGAACCAGAAGTCCGGCATCTGCCAGTGGCCACCTGGCACGGCTCTCAACACAAGCCCTAAAGGCCCTAAAGGCCCTAAAGGCCCTTAAGGGCCTTAAAGGCCCTGAAGACCCTAAAGTACAGGGTTCAGGGCTAAGGTAGAACGATGAGATCTGCACCTAAGCTACCACTTATCTCCGAAAGCATGGACCTCCCACACTCTACGGTCCCAAGCCTTGTACATGCTACACCCCGAGACCTTCAGCCTTAAATTCTACTGCCCTGCCTCGGCGCACCTTGATGCACACTCCGGAAGCAACACACAGCATGCAGGAGACTCTTAGAGTATAAGACTTTAAGAGTTAGAGCGGCTTGTAGGGGGCCCCTGAAGTGAGCCTGGGTTCTCACTGGAGCTGGTGAAGTCTCGCTCCACTGTTCCATCCGTCATCCAGTCGTGGTTTCCTGGCCGCCGGACGGCTTCCGAAGCCTAAACCCCACGAGCTTTTCCGTTCGGTCTACAGGGTGTCGAAGTGTACCCCTGCTACTTTATTAGTGAAGGAAACCCTAAACCCTAAACCCTAAACCCTAAACCCTAAACCCTAAACCCTAAACCCTGTAGAGCCCTGACTGCCCAGGCTTCGGATCAAAAGGTGCTGCTCTCGTCTAGGCTTTAGGGTTCCAAGGACTCCAAACATAGAAAGAGGCCCCTACTTTGAGGCCTAAGCAGAACCCTTTTGCAATACCAACTCGGGTAAGGGGCGCAGCACCCAAAAGTTCCAGTACCTAGACGCCAACTTCCTGAAGAACCCCAGTTTCGCCAGGTCGAAGAGCCGCGAGGTTGCGAGTTTTTTATCGAGCCAATGCGTTTTTTTGCCTCACAAGGGTATTCACCCCAAACAGGGGTACTTATTTTCCACCCCCCGCCCCGCATGGAATGGAACCCCCTTAACAAGGGAACCCCTCAGAAGGGTACCCTGACTTTCGGAAACCCCCCCAAGACAAGGTACTTGAAGGTTCATGGGTAGCTTTAAGTAGGGTTAGAAGTACCCTAAATAAGGTTATGACCACGCATAACTGTAGTTACCTTACTTATAGCCCCACTTTTAACCACCCATGAACCTCCAAGTATACCCCTAAACCCTAAACCCTAAACCCTAACCCTAAACCCCAAACCCCACTTCTAACTACCCGTGAACCTCCAAGTACTGGGTCTCTCCTGTAATGACGTGCCAGGGTCGATTCAGTGAGTCGTAGCCCATGTACACCTTCGTGCGGTGCTCTCTGGGCATGCGAAAGGTAACTTTAATTAAGGTTTAGGGTTTAGGGTTTAAAGGGTTTAGAGTTTAGAGTTTGGGGTTTAGGGCTTAGGGTTTAGGGTTTGGGGTTTGGGGTTTAGGGTTTAGGGGTATACTTGGAGGTTCAGGGGTAGTTATAAGTGGGGTTTTAGGTACGGTAGCTATAATTCTAACTGGTTATAAGAATAGGGTTTTGGGGGTGATTATAGTATAGTTCTCGAGGGACCCTAAGGGAAAAGTTTTAGCAATTATTCTGACCGCTATATTAGGCTTTTGTGTTGGTGGCTGAGGGAGTCAGGTGCAACGTGTGCAAGAACATGCGAGGCACGTCGCGCCACCACCGAACGATCGTCCAGGGATTGTAGTCCGCGCCAGATGGATAAAGGTTGTCGCCTGCTTCAGCAGCTGCTTCAACGACTTACAGCAATCCATCAACCATCAAGACGCCTCTTGTTACCCAGAAAAGCACCGACATACGGGCTCAGGGGCAACCTCCCACGTGGCCCTCCAGAAGTGGACAAGGGTACCCCGTTGGAAGCTGTATTTCGGGTATCTGAACGCGTGCTTGCTGAGTCTGGGAAAACGTATCCTGAACCCTGAAATCCTAACCAAAACCCTAAATCTAAAACCCTAAACCCTAAACCCTAAACCTTGAGACCCATTTTGGGCCCTTGTCGAGGGGCCGATGGCTGCCACGGCTGCAGGCTGGCGGACGCTGGCGACAGCTGCAAGACCCCGAGCCACTGAGGCCTCTGACTAGCGTTTTAGGGTTTAGTTTAGGGTTTAGGGCCACAACTGGAAGCTCCGCAAACCCCCCAAACAGCTCTTAGGACTTAGTGCCCTGATTCCCTTGTTGATGTATTTTTGTTTTTTTTGGGGGGGTCAAGGGTTTAGGGGTCTTCGGGCTTAAATGACCTCTTTGGGGAAAACTGTGGCATTAAAGACTGGAGGTTTTGGGGCTTAAATTTTGAGGGGGGCACGAGTTTAGGGGTCTTCGGGCTTCAATTGCTTCGGAAGATATAGTGGCATGATGGGCTTTGAGGTTTTGAGGCTTTAGTGTATGCCGATGCTTACTTTTAGCGCTTTAGTGACCCTAAACCCTAAACCCTAAACCCTAAAACCCTACACCCTACACCCTAAACCCTACTTTTTAGGTCTTCAGAGGGCTCCACGGATGCGGGGTGAAGGGCTTAATGAGCGGAACTGAGGGCTCGGCTAGGGTTAAGGGGTTTTCTTAAGCTTCGGGTCAAAATTAAGTGCTTAGAATTGGGCCAGGGTGTTGTTTAGGTTCAAGAGCTTCCCCTTGTTGGGTTCAAGAGGAACTTGCTATTTAGAATTGCCTTTTCGGAGGTTTTAACGGGCCAAATCAAGGGAATTTGGGGCTTGATCTCGATTGTGGGCCCCTCTTTTGTGGTGCGTTCTCAGGAGGGTAGCTCAAAGCGCCGATAGAATAGAGACTTCCATCAACCCCCCCCCCCCCCCCAAAAAAAAAAAAAAAAAAACCCAAAACCCAAAACCCAAAACCCAAAACCCTAAACCCTAACCCTAAACCCTAAACCACTTAACAACTGTCCGAGGGCTGATGGGGTTTACGGGCTTCGGTTTTATGATATTGGATCTGCGAAGTGGGCATTCCGTAAAGGGTTGAGTCTTTGAGGTCCACTGTGGGGGGAATTTGGGGGCCCTGGGGGTAGTGGGTTCAAGTGGTCTTGTTTGTCTCTAAGCCCTAACCTGAACCTGGTGCTGTTTTGCAATCAACTTCCACTCGCCTGGCGAGCATCTCGCGTGCCATAGTCGCCCATCACCAGCAGATCCACGCATCCTCCCAACTCAGGCTAACCCATAAACCCTAGACCCTAAAACCCTAAAAACCCTAAAAGCCCTAAAGCCCTAAAACCCAACAACCCAAAAGCTCGAAAACCCGAAATTTGATATTGAGCAGCGGGAAGCTGCCTGCGCCAGCTACCAGAGGCAGAAGTGCGAACCTGCCGTGGCCAAAATTGGGGGGGGGGTTTGGGGTTTAGGGTTTAGGGTTTAGGGTGAGCCCCAGTGTGGCAGAGTCGCGCTAGTGCTTGGCTGCCTGAAAGGAGAGACACTTGCGTCATGCCCGCTTTGCTCTCGAATCAGATCTTGGATGACTGCGCTGTGGGATTGTTGGAAAAAGGCTCCTTCCTCAAATAGGGGCTTGCCTTCTGCAGATCATAAGGGGTTGAAGTGCGGTGAAAGGCCACCTACGAAGCCTCTCCAAGCCCGACCCTTTTCTGAGCAAACTCGATTAGGGTTAGGTCACAGGATTCAGGAAGAAGACCCCAAAACTCGTATACACCCCAAACCCGAAACATCCAAGCCTCTGCCGCCCAAAACTTCATGTCAGCCCAGTAACCATACTACGATAGGAGCACCCTTTCTTGGGTTGGCTAACTTACATGGAACCCATAACCCACAAAAAGGGTAAAGGGCACCACTGGACTAGCAAGCTTAACGTCAGCCTTGCCTGCCAAGTCTGAGCATGGCTTCGGGCCTCCTGAAGCCCTTGAACCCTGTAAGCCCGAATCCCCGGCTGGGGCTTCGACTTGAGCAGAACAGCTGCGGGGAAAGGGGTTTAGACTCGGAGTTTCAGTGACTTAGGGGGTTCCGGGGTTCGGGCGTTGGGCTCAGAAATATGCACCAAACAAGGGAGGGATATACCATACCTCGTTATTCAAGCGTGGTATCTTATTCCCCGTTCCCCCCTGGGAGTTCTTTAGGTCACCCTAGGTCCTAGGTAAGCTTTGTTTCAGGTTAAGTGATTGCAGCGGCCACTGCTCTCAACTCGGCAGCCCCCGTGCTGTACCAGCCCCCGTGCTGTACGCCTGCTTGCCTAATTAGGGTTTAGGGTTTAGGGTTTAGGGTGTAGGGTGCCTTTCAAGACAGCCTTATACAAAAGAATCATGGAGGCAGAAAGGTAAAGATACCCAGCCGATAGGGCAACAGTTGTAAACCCTAAACCCTAGACCTCCTGTTGTGTACCTGTACACTGGAACTTCCGATTACAAAAGACACAGCCGGGCCTGATCATCTTGGCTGTCTGCAGTCTGCTGGCTCCCGATTTCGATGGCCTCTCACTTCTGGGAGATCAGGGTTTAGGGTTTAGGGTTTAGGGTTGAGGGCTTAGGGTCTGCGTTTCATATTTCAAGTTGGTTCCCAGAAAGGGTGTAGGTTTAGGTTGTTCAGTCGTTTACACCTTCGGAGTTCAGGGATGCTCCGCCGATAGCAACTCAGGGTTTTAGGATTTCCGGTTGCTTGTTCGTTTAGCGCTTGGGGTTTGAGGTGTAGGGTTGCTAAGTCGCTTTCAACTGAGGGTTCTGGGTGTAGGGTTCCTGGGTCCTTTAGATCTCAGGCTTAAGGGTTTTGCAGGAGTCCGTAGTCAAAAAGGCTGAGCAACTCCCAATAGAGAAGTGCAATCGGCAACCTGCTGTACGCATTACTTGCCAGCTTCATCGTGGCGACCCTGAGATCAACATACCCCCCGAGAGTCGGTATCCGACACCGAAATTCGATGCAAAAACGGTCAGCGCCATAGCCCTCACATGATCCCAATGAAACCATTTGCCCGTCCTCGCGGAGGGCACGCTGCTGTGTCGTCGCCTTGCGTTTCGCACGTCGCTGGAGGCCACGATATGCCTGGCAGTCACTGGCAAGACATCTTCTCACTGGCACCCATACCCACTATAGAATGAGTTTGGTAGTGTAGCATGCGCTGAAGGTCCATACATGGTACTCTTAGTGGCCACCTTATCCCTCTAGTGTTGCTATAGCACCCTCTTTGTCAATGAACCAACGGCAGGTGGAGAAGCAAAAAATAGATTGCCTCAAACATTTCTTGTACCAGGTTGGACTAAGCAAACCCTCAGGCCCTATGCACTAAACCCATGTCACGTCCGGGCTCGGGCTTTGCCCAGGTATTAGATTGCGGGGAAGCCCTGTTGCCTATGCCCTATACACGTAAAGCTCCCCAGCCCACTTGAAGGGGTACTTATTCAACACCAAGTCATCCCAAAAGAAGGTGCACATAGGCCTAAAAATAACTTCCCATGAAACCTTTAGGTACACCCACATTCATGGCCTCACGGCCCCCGCCGTGCGCCCACTCCAGCCATCGCTTGCGGAGAAATCGCACCTTCAAGGGTCGAGGATTCTCGGCTTCGGGGACGTCTGCTGTAACCCAAACGTCGCCAGATGTTCAAGCTTGTAGCTACTTCTGTATATCTATAACCCGATAGACTTCGGTGATGATCGAAAGTGTGCTAGGAAGGAGTGGTAGGCCCATGTGCATGTATATATGTATACATACGTATAAATATGTTTCGCTCAAACAGAATAAGTTTACTACTACCCAATATGTGTGTACGTATATGTATAGAGAATACCCACCCACTGTGTATGTATGTATGTATGTATGTATGTATGTATGTATGTATGTATGTATGTATGTATGTATGTATGTATGTATGTATGTATGTATGTATGTATGTATGTATGTATATGTATATCTATATATACATATATATATATATACGCATATGTACACAGATAGTACTGTACACTTACCAAAGCCTTACTATGAACCCTACTTCATGTGTAAAACCTACATTTGTTATGGCCGACCTGTAGAGATTACAGACCTCAACTGGGGATGCTAGGGGGAGGAGGCTCCCCAGCTTTCTTGCAGAAGTCGGATTCGGATCCAAAGACCCTAAAGCCAAGGCTAAACCCCTTAAACCTGTGAACCCACAGGCAGTACTTGAAGGGTTCATGGGTAGTTAGAAGTAGGGTTTTATAAGTACCCCACAATAATGCTACAGCCAGTCATACCGGCAGTCATCCCACTTAGAACCCCAGATATAACTACGACATCAACCTCCAAGTATCCCTTCTGACCAATGCCTCCTCGCAGGAGCCGTGGTGGTGGAAAGGAGTCGTGCCACATTTGGTGCAAACCTGAGTGGCGAAGCTTGTTGCGATAGAGGGGCGAAGGCCGCGGCCTGTCAACTGGGGCGGACTGTACCAGGTTTAGCTTGGGATGTCAGCCCAGGCCCTCTAAGCCTAAACCCTAAACCCTAAACCCTAAACCCTGAACCCTCAACTCTTGCAGCCCCATAAAGACATGCGAGAAGACGCTGAGTTCCGGGCCGGAGGCGCTCCGCAGTGGCAGCTCCAACTCTTCCGAGCCTTCGGGGGTAGTGGGGTGTGCTGTCCTACTCTTGGGTCTCGGTTGAAGCTTCTGTGCTTAGCACTTTCTTCTTCTCCTTGTTCTTCTTAGGCCCTCGAGACACGAAGTGCAAAACCGTCTCGTAGCCATTCTCGACGTCTGGGCAAACCCAAGGGTAACTCCCGGCACTGGTGCAACAGCCCCAGCCCTACAACTAGGTACCCCTGAAACAAGTGTGCCTGGGCTTAATTGGGTTGATGGCGGATCTATTACTGGGCATCCCAGGAAAAACTCCCCAACTGCAAGAGTCTCCAACAGGTCCCATACTGAGACCACTCTAAGACAGCTACATATGGAAAGGGCTCTAAGTATTTCTCTGTTTTTCTTCTTGTTTTTCGTTTTTTTTTTGTGGTTGGGGGGGGGGAGGGTCCTCAACATCAGCCGCAAGTCTAAGGTTTCGGGCTTAAGGAAAAGGAGACCGGAACTTGAGAACGGACAATGAGTCAAGGCACGTAAATTTATTTATTCCCCAAAGCGTACAGGGCAAGGGGCAAAGAAGGCCCCACTGAAAGAACAACAGTTAGAAACCCGCTCTGACATTTGAGGTTCTAGCCGGCGATATCACTCTCATTCTTGAGGGCACCATCGAGGGCCAATGATTATGTAGCTCAACGCTGAATTGGGTTAGAGTTTAGAGCGCTTGAGGGGCTCCATAGTTGAGGACCGCAAGGCTGCGGAATGACCTTCAAGGGATTTTGAGGCGCGTCTTCATAGTTCGGGGGTCAGCGTTTCAGCCATAAGCAGACCGGGTTGATAGTTTAGGGTTCAAACCCTAAACCCTAAACCCTAAACCCTAAACCCTAAACCCTAAACCCTAAACCCTGAACCCTAAACCCTAAACCCTAGGTTTAGTGGTTTTGGGAGGGGTGCAAGCAATGCATGGCCGAGCGACTTTCTCATCAGCTGCTCGCTTCACTGCCGCACCTCATCCCAATCCCAAGCTGATCTCCGAGAACACAGTTTCTTTATCTGGGTTGGCCTTTAAACCCTCTGAAAAATATTTATATATAGGGTCCCTTATAAACCCAAATAAGGAAAATAACAATGTCCCAAAAACAAACCTAGATAATTTCTTTACCTAAAGAGCGTGGCAGTCACTTGTCCATCTGCAACGTGAGAATTGACATGCGGTCTAGTCTGCCAAGGTGTACATGAACCCTTACACCTACCGTGTTTCTCTGCAAGCAGCACGACAACGATTCGTTCCTCAAAGATCTACGCTCCACTATACATGGAGCCCTAAGCCGCCGGAGGGTGCCCAAGCACATCTGAAAGCTTGAAGCCTCTGTTTCGGGTGTATATAGTCTTGAAGTAGGGCACCTTAAGTAGGTGTCTTACTACATGACAAGATTGTCCGCTTCCCCACCCACAAGGCCCGGACCACAGTGTAGGGAGCAAGAGAGCTGGCCCTTCGAGGCATTGGAGCTTTGAGCTTACCTTTCCTATGGCTTTGGGGGGTAGAGGCAGCCAAGAGCTTAACACTTCACACGGCCTGGTGATTGAGAAGGCCTGCAGCGTTCCAACAAATGGTTCAGGAAAGGTAAGGGGTGTGGGCTGAAGATCCATAGCTTTAGGTACGGCCAGAGTTGACAGCACGGGGTACATACCCTTCATAAGTTATAAGGACCACATCCCCGCTGCGGTTGTTGACCCCAGCGTGTTCATGCGTACGTGCATGCTCCTGTTCTGCCGACAAACAACGGTCTAAAAACGACACGATTTCTGCAACAAGTTAGTCTGCACCGACGAGGGATAAAGAACGAAACGCTGCTGCATCTTCTCAGTGCAGTCTAACTCTATTGTGCACCATGAACATGCGCAAGTAGTTGTTTGATGGTGCAGGGGTTCTTTTGCTTGCAATAATCGGGGTACCCTTTATTGGGGTCCCTGTAAGGGAATTCTGTTCTATTTGGGGTCTAAAAAGGGGCAGCCCTATTCTGGGGAAATATTCATATGCTACAAACTTTAAAAACCCCAAACCCCAAACCCTAAACCCTAAACCCCAAACCCTAAACCCTAAACCCCAAACCCTAAACCCTAAGCCCAAACCCGGTGCGGCTGCCTCTCGGCTGGGGCCTGGGGCTTTCAGATCGCGCTTCGCCGCGCTGATAGCCTTGCAAATCTCTTGCCGGCTTCGGTTTTTTTTGCATTTTGTAGGGTTTTAGAGTTCTAATTTAGGGTTCTAATTTAGGGTTTTGGGTTTTTCTTTGAGTTTTGGGTTTTTGGGCTTTGGGGTTTTTGGGGGCTTCAGAGTTCTAGGTTTGTAGGTTTTGGGGTTCCAGGGTTAGGGTTGTAGGGTTGGGACAGGGCAGGGTTTTCAGGTCTCCCATGACACCGAGTATACACCTAACGAGCTTGACATGTTCCGAATTGGAGGCACCCTAAACCCCAAACCCTAGACTCTAGCTAGGGTCTTCCGGATTCTTCATGTGTCGCAAAACATTCTGCCAGAGAGAGACAGAGAGAGAGAGGGAAAGAGAAAGAGAAAGAGAAAGAGAAAGAGACAGAGAAAGAGAAAGAGACAGAGAAAGGCGAAGAGAAAGAGAAAGCTACAGAGAAAGAGCAAGAGAAGAGACAGCGAAAGAGAAAGACAGAACGACAACAAAACAGACAGCCTTAAACGGCCGGAACCCTGAAACCTAAGCCCTAAGCCCAAAGCCCAAAACCCAAAACCCAAAACCAAGGCCTTGATCCGCTCTGCGGGCAGGCGCAGCTCCTGTTTCAGGAGGCATCAGAAAGGTCAAACGTGCGCCTTCGAAGACTCACCCCCTACTTGGAGGTTCAGGGTACTCATTAACTAATTATAACTGTGCTTCCAACTGTACTTATAGCCATATTAGGGCACTTAAGGGGCTTATAAGTGGGTTATAAGTACAGCTCTAATTGGTTAATAAGTACCACGAAACTCCAAGTAAGGGGTATAAGCAGGGAGCCCTAGAAGGGGCCCTTCATCTTATTCCCTTATACGACCCCGATGTATACGTTACATTACATAGTCCTATATACCTACTGTGGATGCAGGAAATCTTGCGCCGCTTTTGCAAGGCCCGCCTGTGGCAACCGATTGTAGTGAGTAGTAAGTAGCCCCCTAAATAACCCCTAAGTAACCCCTGGGGCCCCTTGTAAGGGTCCCTTCTGTAGTCCCTTGAACCCCCGAAGTTAGCCCTAGACCCTACAGCCTATGTGGGGGCTTCCGAGATTAGGGGTACCTTAATGGGGTCCTTATTTTCAGGGGATCCTACTATTTGGGGGTATATATTACAGGCCCCTTATTCTCGTAAACCACCCTCTTGCTCAAGAGCCCCCCAAAACACAGGATAGGGTTTGTTGGGGGATAGTATAGTATAATTTTGTGGGGGCCGTGAGGACATAATCTACCTTGTTGCAACCCCCCAAAACAAGATAGACAACACTCCCTATATTGCCCTTACAAGGAAGGATATTCTACAATTAACCCCTAAATCGCCCTTATAAGGAAGGCCATTCTACATTTTTTGGGGGGGGTTCTGAAGCAAGTAGTAGTGCAGCCCAAGCTGTGCCATGAGCCCCCCTAAGCGCGTGTTAAGAGGTCCTGAAGGTCGGTGCTGCCAAGCACGTAGCCGCACGCCTCAATTAGGGTTTAGGGTTTAGGGTCAGAACTGCTGGCCCCCAAAAATTTTGGGGGGTGTCCTTGATGTTGGGGGGCAAATGTTCCGCAAAAAGCCCACTTTTGAGTAGAAAAATCAACTTTTTGCGAAAAGCGGCCTTTCTTCGGAAAGCCACTTCTCTCGAATAGCCACTTTGTGCAAAAACCCACTTTTTTGCAGTGAGTAACTTTTATCGCTGAATTTTGCCGCTGACCTGCAAGACGCAGCGCGCGACAGCTTAGAAGGCTTGGGGTGTTCAGGGCTGAGGGGTCCTTAACCCCTTGGGGCCTCTAGAGTCTAAAGCCCTTTAGAGCCCTATAGGGATGAGGGTCGCTAAACCTCTCGAGCACCCTGAGCCTTATAGGGTTGCATTTTGCGATTCGATTCCACCCAACTTCACAACCCCTCAACCCTCAAGCCGAAACCCCCTCTGTCTCCACCCCAAAAAAGGCCCGAATCCCAAATCATCCCCTCCCCCCTGAACCCTAAAGCTCTTCAAGGAAAGACATGGGTCTTTCCCGAAATAGGGGCACCCTTTTTATACCCCCACATAGAAGAGTAATCCCCTTAAAGGGACCCCCAAAAGGTACCCCCCATGTCCGGAAACCCTAAACCCTAAACCCTAAACCCTAAACATGGGAGGGGCGAGCGCCTGATTTAGACACCTTGGGGCCAGCTCCGACATCGCTTTGGTGTGCAGGCAGGCCCGGCCTTCGGGCTGAATTGGGGGAGGGGTGGTTTAGGGTTTAGGGTTTAGGGTTTAGGGTTTAGGGTTTAGGGTCTAGGGTTTAGGGGGGGTGGCTCTCTGAAACTTGGTGCTCTAGGGGCCCCATTAGAAAAGGGCTTTTTGTTGGGGAGTTACATTAGTATAACTATTTAGGGGCCACATAGGGTAATACTATTCGTAATTATTGCGACCCCTCTATTTGGGGGGGGGTGGGGGGATTGGGGTTTGCTAGTCGGAATGGGCTTGGGAGTTGGGGAACAAGTATGAAGCAAGCAAGAGGTGCGGAAGCAGCGGGAACATAAATTCTTAGCTACTAGTTGCTTAAGAACCCCCCCCCCCTAAAATATTCTTCCTTCTAGGGTAATCTAGGGGATTATTATCTTGTGTTTTTGGGGGTTCTTAAACAACTAGTACTTACTAGTCGCACGTGATGAATCACCCCGACCTCTGATCCCCAGGCTGCGCGCAGAAGGTATTGCAGAGACGAAGTCGCACCCTAAACCCTAGACCCTAGACCCTAGACCCTAAACCCTAAACCCTAAACCCCATGTCCTGAGCCCCTGGCAATAGCGATGCTTGAAAGGACAGCGCCATCCCCTGCCACTGCGAGCTAAAACAAACGGCAAACGAACGAACCCTAAACCCTAAACCCTAAACCCTAAACCCTAAACCCTAAACCCTAAACCCTAAACCCTAAACCCTGAACGGTCTGTGCAGAAAGCCTGGCCAAGGGAGCAAAACCTAACCTGCACCCACCCCAAACCAAGCCCATAGACCTGGAAACCAGGTGTGCTGATGGCAGCCCCATGAATCGCACAGGGTTGGTGGCTGAGGTTGGTCCGAAAAATTATGGGCCCTTTTGGTACCGTAAAACTCTTGAGGAATATACTGTACTGGACCCCGACAAGGATGATCAGCCCTTACATGAAGAAAGGTGAGCCTGCGCAGGGGTTAATGGTAAAGGTTTCGGGTGCTCAGAACGAGCTTCGCTCCGGGACTCCATGGCCTCGTCTTCTGACTCACTTTGCCTCGGCCATGTAACAAGTCGTGTTTGCTTTTGTGGTTGGGCCGGTGTGGGGAGGGTGTTTGAACTTGGCTCGGACTAACTGCTGGTTGTTTCAGGCATTCAGGGTGGCGAAATCTGTTGGGGTCAGTGCGTGTCTCTGCCGGTGAGTCGGCTAAACATGGCTGGGCTTGTGAGTCTCAATTTTGGAGGGGGATGGGGGGTGGCCAGTGAGCATTTCTGTCTTGCATAGTCCGAAGACCATCAGAATATCAGAAGGGGTCAGCGACGTGTACCTCTGCACATGCTCGTTGTAAAGATCTTTTGCCAGGCGCTGACCTTCGTCGCGGGCGCTGAACTCATGAGAATATCTGCTAGGAGGACTTGCTTCTACGTCAAAAAAAACAATCAGGTGTGTTTGCGGAGGATAGAGGATTTGCCGCAAGGTGCGCGCTTGCAGAGCATGATGTTCAGCAGCAAGTGGTGTTGCGACATTCGCAAGCACTTCTCGAACAAATGTTCAGCCGGAAGCTGTGTGGCAACAATCAACATGTACACGCTCGCGGAGCACGAGGCTCTACTGCAAGTCATGCTCCGGCTTGTATACGCATCCATGAGACCAGGTGGTGACATATGCAACCACGTTCCAACTTTATAGAGCTTGGCTCTATCCCGATCTTTTCGCTACAGGAACGCTGTGTACCAGTCCTAGGGCAGATTTTTGTCTTGCGGTTTGTAAGAGCGTGTGTATGTGTGCGTCTCTCTATCTCTCTCTTTCTGTTCCTCTGCGTGTCTCTGTTACAGAACCTGGAAGCTCCTAAGCCTGCCTACTTAAGCATTGGTTCAGGGCAGCACTGCACCACGCGCCAAACCATTTGTGCCCGTGCTGGCGCTTGCCGGACAGGCGTGAGCTTGTGGGACAGATCTGGCCAAGGGCAGCCCTTCTGCAACTGCACTTGCTCCCAGGCACCCCAAGCGCCATAACACAGCAAGGGCTGCAGTTTTTCTCCTGTCTTCCATGGCATCTGAAATGGCTCTGCCATAGCATCCTCACAACAAAAACGATTCTCAAAGCCTCTCAGTCCACCAGAAACCACTTGAAACCTTCACCAGCAAAACCTTGTCTGGGCGGTCAGGGTGCACGCAGTGCATGTCCATGTGGTTGAAGATCCCGAAGGGTCCTCAGAAGGTCCAAGGTGAGAAAGGTCAGGAGATGCCACATCCCCAAACCACGGGAATCGCAAGCTTGAGATGTGGGCTTGGGCAGGGGGGGGGTTGGGGGTGGGGAGGGCGGGGGGATGGTGGCTACTACTAGTCAGAGTGGATTGGGGTGTCGAATGCTACATTTACTTGCGCCCAACACTAATGGGCGCGAGCAGAATTGTCTTGCAGGTCCTGGGGGCTGCAGAACTGCCCTAGACTAGACACAGGAATCCTGGCAGTCTAAGGCTACAGCTACCCTGAGCTTGTGGTGTCAACATCTTCATAGGGCTCCGGGTTCGGGGTTTCGAGTTGTGTGTCGGGTCGCTGGCACAGAGGCTACCTTCAGATTCCAGAAATTTGGAGGCCCGAAATGAAGAGCGGCCCCTCATCGTGTTGCACATCAGAACCCTAAACGCCATGCTTCCCAAGATCCGAGCCAGCAGCGAACTTGATCTCATCCTAAACCCAAAGCCCTAACCACTAAATCCTAAATCCTATAAACCCCCGGGCAGAGTGAGCCCAAGGCATTCGTTGAAGGGCTTGGGCATGTGGGCTAAGGATGCTTTTTGTGGGCGACCCCCACTCTAACTCTACAAACTACAGCAGTAGTATTCGCCGTGGTCGTCGTCGTCATATAGACATCACCAAAGCTGCTTTTGGCTGAAGGTACAGGGGGCCTCCGGGTTTAGGGGTTTAGGTGTTGCGGGTTTCTGACACTTCCTTGCAAGGCACATCCGGTGCGAGAGGCGCACCGAAGCCGTCGAGAACATCGCGGACCTCCTGGATCGTGCATGTGTGTGGTTCAGGGTTTAAGACCTGGATTCAGGGTTTAGGGTGCAGGGTTTAGGGTTGCATGTGTGTGTGGTTTAGGGTCTAGGGTTTAGGGTTTTGTCTGTTTCCTGGTGATTCTTGCAGCTGGTGGGAAAGCTAGGTGGCAGTGCCTGCTGCAGCGACCTTCCGAGCCCAGCAGAAGCTTTTAAGCTTTTGGATATTGGGATTGTTTTACATGAAGGTTCCCTTCTAGGTAGCCTATTTGATAATAAGCCGGCTATGTAAAACGGTTGAGAGGCCGGGTAAGCCGAGGCGTGGAAGAGCCAGGTACCTACCGAGAGCGACGAACTGGTACATCCCTTGTGGAGAATAAGGGTGGAAGTGCTCATG
>CAJNDS010002812.1:967905-1040405 GCA_905221605.1 Symbiodinium natans | reverse complement strand
CCAACCCAAAAACCCCCTAAACCCCCTAAACCCCCTAAACCCCCTCAAACCCCAAAACCCCCTAAAAACCCTAAAACCCCTAAACCCCCTAAAAACCCCTAAAACCCCTGGCCTCCATGGCCGCACGGAGGCTGGATGGCAACGCCGCAGCTGCCATTCGGCCGCAAAGGCGCTCGCGGAGGCAGCCGAGCTGTTGCTGGCCTCTTGCTGGCACGGTGTGGGGTCTAGCCCTAAACCCTAAACCCTAAACCCAGAACCCGGAACCTGGAACCCGGAACCCTAAACCCTAAGCCCTAAACTCGAAACCTTACAAGGCCGGCATATCCCGACAGGCATTCATAGGCCCCAGAAACCCAAAACCTGCTCAGTGTGTAATATCGCAGCCCTGCATCGGTGTGAGTGCCTAAATTTTCCGTTTGTTGAAATGAAATTGAACCGAGTGCAGGTATGCTTCCCGTCCTTAAGGGCTACTCTTCAGGTAGAGATACTTCGGGTTGTTTTAAAACAACCTTAAGCATGTATAGGGTTGCTCTTCAGGTAGGGATGTAGGTAAACTTGGGGGGTGCGAGCCTGTCGTCTACAGGGGATGGGACAGCGAAGAGATCATTGAGCGACTTTGCGTGCTGTTTCTATATATATATATATATATTATCATTATGATGATTGCTAATATTATTATTATTATTACTATTATTCTTATCATCATCTTATTTTGTTGCGGGGGTGGGCGCGGGGGGGGGGGGGGGCTGCCAGAAAAAATCAATTGATGCGTGTTGTTCCTTGCGCGAGACCCTGGCTCTGACAAAGCAACGAAGCAAGCCTTGAGTTGTCCTTGGACGTCCTATGCGCGGAAGCTATCATTTGGGATGTTCCCCCTTTTACTAACAGCCCTTAATAGGGATTATAGTCGGGGTACTAGAATCCCTATTAAGGGCTGATAAGCTATCAACCTTGAACGCAGAAAACTCAGACAAGCTGCGCAAAGTGGTTCGCATAGCGCTGATGGATTTGGAGGACACGCCTCTGCAGGGACAGTGCTGTACTGGGTAAGCTGAATGTTAGGTGACAGGGCCGCTACAGAGTGCTAAAAACCTTACAAACCCTAAACCCCGAAAAACCCTAAACACCCTTAAAACGCCCGAAACTAGCTGACAGCAATCTGCTGACCATGAAGGCAGGGTTCAGGAATTACCTCTGGAGCCACCTGGTGCCGTACAACAGAGTAAACCTGTTGCCATTGATTGAACTATCCTTAAAACAGACCTGAGAAAGTAGACTAGAGTAACCCTATATACCCACAGGAAGGGACATTCTGAGAGGGTACGTGTTGCTCCAGGCAAAGTACCCAATGAGTAAAGTGGCCTAAGCCGTAAACCCTTCGCCTTTCTTAAAAAAGGTCACTCTCGTTCGGGCGGGCTTTGAACGGCTATGAGCGGAGTTTGTTGAGATAGACCCGCTGATAACTACCTGGTGACTCCAGAAAGAGAAAAAGCTGAACACTGAATGCTCTGCAGCCCAACGGTTCTCAAGTCGCAAGTCGCAAGCCGCAAGCTCTGGAGCCCAACAGCATCGAAGTCTTTACAAGAAGCCGAACGCCCTTGAAGCCCAAAACACCCCAAGCCTGTGGAAATCCTTATTCTTGGCAGCCCAGTAACCATTTCATAATAAGGGTACAACATTTTTGGCTTGGTTGCTTTATGAGGGTTTCTTGAACCAAAAAAAGGGAAAAGGGTACCACTGGGCTACAAAGTATTCATACTGAATAAGACTGATGATTGTGGAGTGAAGGTCTTGGGTTTGGGCCGATTGAGCTTGGACTGGACTCTGGCCGTTCGGATGCACTGGCAACGCTGATGTGCTTATCGCGCAGGCATGGGTGCTCTAGCCATATGATGAGGCAACACAGGGCTTCGTAAGGGCTCCGCCTTAAAGCCCTTGGGCCGATGCCCACCTACATGAGGCTTTCGGGGCATTTTCGGCATGACGGGAACTCTCAGTCTGATATTTGTCTGCTACTGCTGCCGCTGGGGCTGCTACTGCTTGTGAGATGAAGTCGTTCCCATCCAGCTCTGGCGTATCGACACCCTCAGGCTTTTAAGGTGTATCTAGGCCGTGCCGTCGCCGTACCCCAAGCATGTTGCTGTAGGCCGGCAAGTCAGGCCTCATCAACACCCTCAACCCCAAGCCCTAAACCCTGAGCCCAAAACCCTAAACTCTAAACCCTAAAACCTAAAACCGAAACCCTAAACCCTAAACCCTAAACCCTAAACCCTAAGCCCCAACCCCTCAGCGCGGACAGTGCCTGCGGCTGCAGGGGGGGCAGCAGGGGCCGGGGCAGGGGCCGGTTCAGGGACCGGCTGGGCTGGAGCAGCCTGAGCCGAAGTGTACAGGGTCAGGGCACATGGCTCCGGAACAAACAATATAGGCGCCTGAACTATTAGAAAAGGTTTTTTTTTTTTTTTTTGGGGGGGGGGGGGTTATGATAGTAGAACTATAAAGGAACCTTAAAGGAATATTACTAGTACTTATTCCGACCCCTTACTTCAAAGGCAAGGTGGTGTGCAGTATCGCAGGGCGTGATCTCAACCGGTATGGCAAAAAGGTGTGGTAGAGTATAGTATAGTTTTGTATAGTATAGTATAGCATAGTATAGTATAGTATGGTAAAGTCTGGTGTGGTAAAGTCTGGTATGGTATCACCATAGTACAGTATCGTACATCACTGATAACGAATATGGAGCTTAGTACAGTAAACTAAGAATAAGCCAGTATGAGGACGGCACAAAGAGAAAGCAGACAGACTGGTCTCTTCGTCTGAGGTTAGGGCATTTTCATACTGATAACCTCAAAAAAGAAGAAGGATCAACAGCCAACCAATGTGAAGTTAAACAATGGAAATAAGGGTACCTTTGTCTTATCTTCTTCGCTTTACAACCCAGGTCCCAACATGTCCCAACTAAACTCTACTTGCGCCCTAAACCTTGCTACGCCCCCCAGAACCACTTGGTTAGAGTTTAGGGCCTTTCGGGCTTAGGGTCAAAATGAGCTCTTCTGCTTGCTATCAAAGGGAACAGCTGCTTCCAAGGGGGAGGGAGCCGCGAACGCCGCCTGGCAGCTGTCATGAGACACAGGGACCCCAGTAGCACTTAGTTAAGGAATATATGCATACGCATACACATATAAATAAAACAATAAATAAATAAACATAAATAAATATATATATATATATTTATAAATAAAAATATAAATAAATAAATAAATAAATATATATATGTATGTATTATTTACCCTCAAGACCCCCTCAACCCCAAAAAATCAGTTCAAAATGAAGTCAAATCCCATGTATTCCTACCTTTGCATCTGGCACCTTGGGCCCCCAACCATCTGTGGACACTTGCCAAAATACTAGCGACAACCGATCACTAGCCGACAACCTATGGGAGTCGGTAACAACGTAAACCCTAAACCCAAAACCCTAAACCCTACACTCTAAACCCTAAACCCTGAACCCTGAACCTTAAGCCCTAAGCCCGAACCCTAAAACCAGCAGGTGCCTTGGGTGTGGCATCTGGCGATGTCGCCTGTATGCCAGGGTGGAATGCTGGTGAGCGGGCGGCACAATTTGGACATTTGTCCACTTAGTGTTTGGGGTTTAGGGTTAGGGTTCGGGTTTAGGGTTCAGGGTTTCAGGGTTTCAGGGTTTAGGATTTCCTTGGTACCTGGTGCCCAGTACCCATATTCTAACCTTTTTTGGGGTTGGTTGCCTTGTATGGGCACCTTGACGCAAAAAAGGGCAACAAGGGTACCCCCCTGGGCTACTGAGTTCTCAAAAAGCTTAGGGTACATCATCCTGACATCTTGCTCGCACGAGCCGCCTATGAATCCGGAGCCAGCTCTGCAAACTCAAGCCCTAAGCCCGAAGCCCTAAGCCCGAAGCCCTATGCCCTATGCCCGAAGCCCTAAACCCTAAGCTAACAGCTTCCAAACTTCGAAACTTTCAACGGCCTGTTGGGCGGATAGTGTCCCTTGGTTCCGCTGTGTGGTCGCTGCAGCAAAGGAAGTTTAGCATGGGAGTGGCAACAGCGCCACTAGAATCCCAAACCCGAAAAACCTGTAAACCCTAAATCTTGAAGAGGCCCTGAAGCCTTCAGCCAAAACCCTAACTAAACCCTGTAAGCCTTGAACCCTTCAAGCCTGAAGACCCGAACCCGAATCCCTGTATCTGATTGGCAGCCGAGTTGGACCCGAGGCGTCTAAACCCTAAACGCTAACCCTAAACCCTAAACCTAAACCCAAAGTTGCTTTTTCGGAGCCATGCCCCCCGGGTCCATTTAGGGTTTCCGCAACTAGTATTGGGGTCCTTATTCTAAGGAATCCTACTGATCATTTGGGGTCTATATGAGGGGTCACTATTTTCGCGAACCCCCATTTGTAGCACGATTCTGGGATGTTGGAAACCCCGAAATCCCAAAGGGCCAGTTCAGGATGCAACGAAAGTAAACTGGCCCTTGTTTTGGGGTATCTAGTTCCATAAATGGTCTAGACCCAGGAGTAACCTAGGAATAAAAAGCGTGCCCTTTTTGGTCTTAAGGGGATTGTAAGGGAACCCCAACCCGAAAAAAGGAAATAAGGGCCTACTCCGGGTCCTAGTCCGTAGATGGTACTCCAAACGGGAGTTGATTCCGGCCGCGCCTTTGGCGTGGGAGTCGCCTTCGCTGCAGATGCCTGTAGCAGGGGCATCCTTTCCCGAACCTGCTCAACCCGAAAAAGCGAACTCCCCAGCCCCAGAAGGCCCCCAAACGAACCCCTAAGCGACATGGCCAGTTCTCAAAATGATGGTCCCGTTTCGGGCACCCTAAATATCGGGAGCCGCCTTATAATTTAGAGAACCCCCTATTCAGCAGTCAGCTTTGATAAGGAACCCCCAAAACAAAAAGGGAGTCAGGGTACTACTTGGGGACCTAGTAGAAGCGGGTAATCCCTGTTTGCTCAATGTGGCTTATATGGGAGCTTCTCGGGGAGTAGCTAGCTTCCCTGCATGTCAGCTGCAGCACGCTATGAAGCTCCAGATGCATAGAGGTTCATGGCCCATGGCTTCATCCTTCAACCCGAAACCCTAAACCCTAAGCCTTCTTCTACGCCCGGTAACCTGAACTTCCAAGTAGGGTTACACAGGAATTATCGAAGTGTCGGGAATGGCTGCGGGGCTGAGGATTTTGCCTCTCAGGCTGCAAGCACTCTCATGCTAACCGCCCCCTATACGGGAGTGGACATCTAATTTTCTAATTTCTAGAGCCCCCCCCCCCCCCTCTCGCCCCCACACATGAGGCGTTTGTGCTATTTTGAGCCTAACACCTACCCTAAGCACCATCAACCCTCAACCCTGTCAACCCTAAGGCCTAAACCCCAGTGAAAGCCTGCCCACATCTTCGAAAGCTTCCCAGTTGCCGTTTCTTGACGAACATGCTATGAAGCAAATTAATGAAATTCATTAAATGAATTAAATTAATGAACCTAATTATGATTAGGCTTGGTGGGATCCCAACCATAACAAAAGGGCAAGGGGCATCCTGGTCTTCTCAGAGGGCGGTCCTCATGGCACATAACTTCTGAATACCTCAAAAGGACAGGTGCAACGGCCCTTGTAACCCAAGGCGTCTGAACTGCAAAACCCAGAGCACCTAGCGAATGATAGAACCGGACAAAAATCGTTCACAAAAAGCCCTACAGCCCCTAACAGAAAACTCTAAACCCCCCGCCCAATCCGATTGCGCGGAGCCTGTGCTTCGATCAGGCACTTGGTGGGTATGCGCGGGGTCGCCGAAGTCGTCTGCAACATTCAGTTTCGAGTTTTCGAGTTTGAGGCTTGGGCCATGACTCATGACCACACAGTACGTGAAGGGCTAAGGGTTTAGGGCTACTCCAAGTTTTCACGAGTAGCTGTAGGTGGGTTAATAAGTACCCCAAGCGCAAGGCCAACCATGGTTACCCGAAGCGCCAGAGACGGCATCGCCTACACTGTCCCCAAGCCGAGCCTCTGGGTAAAGCTGAAGATGCAGGATTTGCACTGGGCAACGTATCAAAAAGCGACTCAAGAATCGGTTCAACAATTGCTTCCAATCATTCGGCCCAGACACGCTTTGGGTTTTAAGCTATTCGGGTTACTGGGGTCACTAGGGGTATTGATTGGAGTTAGTATGAGGGTTAGAAGGATGTTTTGGTGCCAGGTCCACGCAGTGTTTGGAGCCGGGACATGACAGTGATGGCAGGTCTTCGTGCTATCTCCTCTCAAACCTGAACCCTAAAAACCCTCAAGTCTAAACCCCACAAGTGGGAAGCAGAGATTTCTGGGTGGAGGACTCCTTCCGATTGGATGCAACCCAAAGCCTACGACCATGCGCGTTTTCGTGCGTAGCTACCCCTAAACCCTAAACCCTAAACCCTCAACCCTCAACCCTAAACCATTCTCTTTGGAGGGACAGGGTCCGTGGCATCTAAGCCTGCCCCCGCTCGAGGTCACGGGCAGTACCCGGAAGGAGCTGCAATGGGAAGGTTGAGTTGGCAAGGTGCCTGAGCACTTAAAATCAATACACATACACAAGCAAACAAACACATAAAAGAGGCAACGCCGTAAATACAACCCAATACATAACACACGGTTAAACGAAGGATACCTAAGGCTGCTGTTTCAAAGCACTCGTCGAGCTGAGGTTCACAAAAACCCTACTTAAGTCCTAGTTGTCCAGCAACCTGGGGGAATTAAAGGTTAACCTTTGGGAGTATAAGGGGATTCTACTACCCCAAAAAGGTTAAAGCGCGACGTGTGCACAGCAAGTCCCCGGCGTCGAGCGTGAGCCAAAAAGGTTAAAGGTTGCCTGCTCTACTACTAGTTTAAGCCTCCGTGTAAGGTTCAGAACTGGGCACCGAGAGCCTTCGAGGATTTGGGGTGCTGAGGGGCTCGGAGGCAGGCTATAGGGATGGCGGGGTTAGGTTGTAAGCAAAGGTTCGAATCCTAAACCCTAAACCCTAAATCCTAGACCCTAGAGGGTGTACCCTAAACTCCAATCCCTCAAAGTAAGCCTTCAAAATGGGCTTCGGGGTTTCAGGGCTCTGCAGGGGCCTTCGGGAGGTCGGCCACGGCCGGCCCTATCGTGACGTTGGTCTTGGCTCCAATCAGCAGCGTCACGCGCTCCTGCGTTAACTTACTGTTGGTTGGTAGGGAAGGAGGGATGTAGGGGGTACCCTATATAATCCCTATCCCTTAAAGGGAAAATATAGGGGGAATGTTGGGTATCTCATTCCCTCATTCCCTACGAACCAACAGTAAGGTTAAGGGCACTGAACCCTGACATTCCGAAACCCCGAATCCTCCCTTAGCCCTGAATCCCACAAGGACAAGCTGAATCCTAGACCGTAACCATAACGCCCTAAGCCCTAAACCCTAAACCGTTGGACCTAGAGAGGAGAGGCCCATACCTCAGGGCTCTCGTGGGCCTATGGCACATTCTCATTGCAGGGTACCAATTTGGGAGGTCATGCACCAGCACCAGCAGGGATGTGCAGGAGCCCACGGAGTGAGGCGAATTTTGTCAGGAAACCCTACTACACCCTAAAGCCTAAACCCTAAACCAAAAAGTCTATGAGGTCCAGGATTTCGGGGTTTAGGCGTTCATGGGGTCCGGTCTACACATTCCGGCCGCGGTTTCTGGGTTTGGTAGATATTAATCTAGGAGGCTTTCTTGCAACAGTGACCCCAAAATGAAACCTTGCATATGTGCAGTTTTCATGTAGGGCATGAGCCGGAAGCCCCTTGGATTGCTTAGCTGATGCTAGCCGTAGCTGCTAGCCGAAGTTCTGAATCCCCAAACCCAAGCCCTCACACTCTCTCTCTCTCTCTCTCTCTCTCTCTCTCTGGCTCTCTGCTTTCTTGCCTCTCTCTCTCTCTCATTCTCACTCTCTCTTATCAAGACCTTGTGTGGGATGAAGATGGCGGTGCGATGCTGCGGGACTGAGGAAGGCAAGACCTGACATGAAGGCAGCGTGTGCCAGACGCTTCAGGGCTTGAGAGGGCGCCCGAACCTTCAGGGGCCTCAGGTGTTTGCGCTTAGACCAGGGTTCATGCTTCAGGGTTCATGTTTCAGGGTTTAGGGATTTTGTCATTAGGTTTTAGGATCCCTGCTTGGGGTTTCATGGATACTTGTAGCTAAGGTTGCAACAAGGGCAGCCATAGTGATTACTGCTTGTATTCCCCTCATTTGGGTACCAAGAACCGTGTATACATTGACCTTCGAGCGAAAGGTACCAGTAACCCTAAGCCCTAAAACCCTAAAACCCTAAAACCCTGAAACCCTAAAACCCTTAAACCCTAAGACCTAGACATGCATTCAGGGCTGGGCTGAGGTTGCCGGAGCAGCTGGGGTCCTGGACTCTTCGGGGTAATTCCATGGTCTCTTACTATGGGCCCTCAAAAGGGGACCCCTTATGTACCATTCTTGGGCTTCGCAACATGGGCGGATAACACCTTCTGATTCGCCATGAACCATCACCTCGCTGTCTAGCTGCTGCAGATCGTTCTGAACTTCAAGTCTTTATCCAGAAGCCCTACAAGCCCAAAGCCAGTCCCCTGCTCACTAATTACTCAAGATCTGCACTTGGCCTCCGTAGGGCCACTGCGCCTCACCATGCGAGTTCCCCCGCCGCTCCTGTTTCTCGGATGGAGCGTTGTTCTTTGTGTACCTACAGAATCACCAGCATGCCTGTAGAACAGGAAAATCGACCTTAGCATTAGACATATTCATCTCCTTTGCTGATGTATGTAAGTTGATCCAGGTATCGGGTTATGTCGGTGCCAGTGTGGATAGAGATTCAGGTCTGCACAGCGCTGGACTCATGGGGACTCAGGGCCTCAAACTTCTCTTACGTCGGACCCTCAAGGTACTCTAAACCCTGAAGCCTGTGACCTCTGTGCGCGAAAGAGGTGTCCATTGTTGAAATCGGTTTCATGAGGGCACCTAAGCCCTGCGCATCCTAGTAGAAGAAGCCCGCCACAAGAAGAAAGATCAACGGCCAAAAAAAATCTTGGAATCTGCAGGGTTTGGGGCAAGGTGGCTTACTGCTTGCAACTCCATGACATCGCTGCCTTAGCACGGTAGCCTTGTCACGTCCGGTGAGTGTGACTATACGACTATACACTCCCTCCCACCCGCGCCTCTGCCAAAACCTAAGGCACATACGTAGAGCAACCTCGAAACTTACAAAGGTAGCGGGTTTAGGATTTAGGGTTTAGGGAATAGCAAGGTAGGATACTTGAAGAAGCAGAATGCTGTAGGAACGCTCCAGGCATCCGCGATGACGACGCCGGCGGGGAGCGACACTACAAGCAGCTGGAGCCTGGCAGCCAAACATGGCAGCCGAAACCCTAAACCCTAACACAGGGGCCTGAATAATAATACTATTAATAATATTAAGAATAATAGAAATAACAATATTAAAAATAGTAATTAGAATAGGCTTTAGGGGGTTATTACAATATGCTTCTATAGGGAGTGTAAGGGAATACTATTAGCACCCCTAGATTTCCTGGACCATTGTGGGCGATACTTTGTAACACGTTATCTTATGCCTATGATAGTATTAATGTACCCAAAAACGGTGCAGTGCAGGGAACCTGTCTAGCCGCAGAGCCTGAGCATTACATTTCTTTTTTCTCGGCGGTCCACGACTTTAGGCTTCAGGCACCCGATGCAAATACAACAGACGAAATCACGACTTCCGTGTACGAGTGAAGAGCTGAGAGCCAAGAAGTACTCTTCTTCACCACCGGGACCGAATACCCGAAGCAACCCTGTGCTTTACAAAAACGGTTACGAGGCACGAGTGTTACAACCCAGGTGCACTTACCCGTGAACCCTATGTAGGGTACCCTCTGCATTTTTAAGGCCTGAGCCCTGAACCCTGAGCCTGTAAGATCTAAACCCTAGACCCTAAAACCCTGAACCCAAACCCCCCTAAACCCATCCTAAACCCTAACACCCAGAACCCGAACACCCTGAACCCTTAACACCCTGAATCGCAACACCCTGAACCCGCGGGCCCTGAACCGTAAAAACAAGTAATTCCTGAACACTAACACCCTGAACGCTGCAAGCCCTGAATCCTAAACTCCTGAAACCGCAAGCTCTGAATCCTAAAACCCTGAACTACCTGAACCCTTGAACCCTAAACCCTAAACCCTAGAACCCTTAAACACCTAAAACCCTAAAGCACCGAGCTCCCGGCCGGCTAGCCGTGGGATCGCCGCACACCTGGACATCGCATTCCGCTGCTCGGCCGATGGTGAAGGCCTCCCGCTTGCTTTTTGTTTGTTTCTTTTCTAAAGGGGGGGGGGCGGTATGGTTTTTAGGCTTACCTTAAGTACCTAACACCTACATGTTTGCAGGTTCTTCTTATAAAGCCTCCTATGGGGTTCTTAGGGAACCTACAAAAAGGTAGGTTTTGGGTGCTTAAGGTAGGGTTTGAGGTTTCATGTTTGAGGTTTAGGGTTTGAGGGTTCGTGGTTTGCCTGGATTTTTCTCAAGGGGACATGGGGGCTTAGCATCCTGGATTACCTCTTTTGGGGCTAGAGGTGGTTTCTGCGCCCGCAATTTCGGGTCCAGGTATGCCTTTAGTAACTATTGGGCCCTTGACATGGGTAAGCACTACCCAATATTGATTCTTGAAGGCAAGAGTACATCTCTAGGAAAGTTTCAGAGCGCAGGGCTTGAAGACTCAATTTCAAGTTGTTTTGGTTTCAAAGGCCTTACCATGTAATGTAAGCTTTTTGGAATATCTGGAGCATAAGGGTCTGCTTGAGGAAGGCACGGGATGTCTTTTAAATCACTCTTGTCATTCGTCCTTCGTTCCCTACTAACCAAAGGGAAGCTTCGCAAACAAACACATTGGACCCCTCCCCCCTTTGGCTAGGTTTCCAAGAAGCTGCGGAATACACTGCGTGGGGTTTTTAGCTCCATGGGGGTGCTCCGCATCGAGAAGAAAACGGTCAAAACGAGTACCGCTGGGGGCGAGGGTTGAATCCGAAACAAACACCTACAAACCCTAAAACTCTCCGTACTCCCTCAATCCTAAACCCTAAACCCTAAACCCTAAACTCTAAACCCCAAACCCTAAACCCTAAACCGCCTCGCTGTGGATGAACCGGGCAGCCGTCGCACGAACCTCGACGCGCACCTCGCAGTCGCTCTTCGGTCACTTGGTGCCTAAACACTCCTGTTTGGATATAGGGTTTAGGGTTTAGGGTTCAGGGTTTAGGGTTTAGGGATATGAAGTAGGGTATATATTTCTTGTACCCCCAAAAGGACACCAGGTATATGCACTCACCAATATTAAAAAGGAACCTTACATACACTCACCAAAAACAGTAAAGTAAACCCTGCTTCATATGGGGCTCTTAGAATCGACTCAGTTTTTCTGCTCGCTTGGTTCTCCTGCAGTGGCTCCTCGGGTTTCCTGGCCCCGGGTTCTTCTACCTGCAAGAGGATGTCTGCAGAGCACCCACAGAGTATCCCTGGTACCAGACATACTCACAGAAAGCCCCAAGAGTGCCCAGTCCCATACATTGCTTCGTCCTTGGGAGGACGATGTTCCAATTGAAAAAGTCACCTTTTGTTGAAGGTGCAGGGTTAGGTATGCTGCACCCACTCCCGAAGACAGGCTTTGGTGTTCATGCTGATCTCTGGAAGATTGTGAGAGTTAGGGGCTGAGGATTGTCGACACGGAGAGGGCCGCCTTTACTGTACCGAGTTCAGGAACTTGTAACCTCAGCTAGTCTCTCAGTACTTAATAGCCCAAGTTAGGGCCCCTAAACCTGCGTTTAACTAGGGGGCACCTGCCTGCATTACAGACTGGCTTTCGAGGGAAGCCTCGAAAGCACTGACACTCTGACCCGAAGTGCCCAAGTCCCCTCGGAAACCTTCGGAAACCTTCGGAAACCTTTCACTTTAACTACCCTAAAATACCCCATCTAGCATGTCGTTGGCCCCAAACCTCCAAAGACGAGTCCTGAGGACTTTCCCTGAAAGAGCCCGCTGATGAAGAACACTCATCCAAGTTTAAGGGGCCTTGGGCTCCCTGAAGGGCAAGGCTTAGGGTTTGGGGTTTGGGTTTTAGGGTTTAGGGTTTAGAGCAAGCCGCCCTAAACCCTAAACCCTAAACCCTAAACCCTAAACCCTAAACCCTAAACCCTAAACCCTAAACCCTAAACCCTATCAACCAACACTGGCTCTGCCCATCTAGAAGAAGCCTTCGGCGCACGCGAGGGGCCCTCGAGGAGCTTTGAGCCGAGCGGCCTCCATGCTACTTGCTGTTGGTTAGCAGGGAATGAGGGAACTAGGGCCCTGTATATACCCTTTAAAGGAATTATACAGGGTACCTCATTCCCCCATTCCCTGCTAACCAGCCGTAAGTTTTCGGGGTGTTAGGAGGCAGCTATTAGGGTGTAGAGTTGCATCCTGCAGTGCACAGGTTCTCGGAGCGGGGGAGGGGGGCAGGAGAGGGTAGAGGCAGAGGCTTTGCGTGTCACATGTCAGGTCGTGAGTTGATCCAAGGTCATCCTTGGACCTGCCTTGAAGCTCGCAGCCTTGGCGTGCCATGCGTGTGGGGGTTTACGATACAAGGGGTACCTCATTGGGGTCCTGATTAGAAGGGGATCCTACTATGTGGGGGGTCTGATGAAAGGGGTCCCTTGGTATCGTAAACCCCCCCACGTTGAGTGCATGGAGTGATTCCTTGCTTTTCAGCACAAGAGCAAAGTCTGAGTTTATGCGCCAAGTTCTAGCATGGCCAAGTTCTCAGACAACTAAGAGAACGATTTTCGGATGGCTACATCACATATTCTAAGCCCTAAACCTTTTACAGGAACCCTAATCCCCAATCGTGGTAGCGAAGAGCCTCCTGAAGATTCTTACTTAGTGGCTCCTCTCAGAACTCCCTGGGAGAGGCATGCATCGTGCTGCGCAGTGGACAGGAGTCTATAAAAAGTGGCAATTCTCACTGAATATCAGGTGATTGAGTGGATGGCGTCTGTGCAACTGAAGCTTTCGTCACGGCCGCAAACCACGTATGCACCCGCTGTCACGCACACACAACTTTTGCCGGCGATAAGACCTAAACTAAACCCGGGAAGGCCCTGAACCCCAAAATCCCTGCCTCTCCAAGATCTCGTTTCGCAGGGCATTGGAGAAGCCAGTACCTCGAAACTCGGAGAGGATTTAGATTTAGTTTCGCAGCAGTGAATAGGGGTAGGCTTGTGGTTCTTGTGTCCAAGCCGTGTGCATAGTGGTTACTAACGCACTGGGCGAGGCCGCGAGAGCCTACATGATTACTGCTGCTGCTTCAAGAACCGTTCCATGGAGAACGCTGGCCTAACGCTGGCTGCTGTGGAATGCGCAGGAAGACCATTGGAGGCCAAACAGCACATGGGCACAAGGAAAATTTTTAGGGCAGATGCACTGGCCCCTCCAGGTGAACCCTGAATCCTTGTTTCCAGCAGACCAGCCCTATCCCCACATTCCTGAGACGCCAGAAGCAGCGAAGCATTCTCAGACACCCACGATAGCTCGCCGCTCGCTTTGCCGCGTCGTCTGAGGCGTCCGGATTATCAGCGAGGAGCACGTCCTGATTCGGATACGCGACTCAGCTTGGAACGAGGGCTTCTATGAACGGCAGGAATGCAGCCCATGCACTGTTGTGGTCTCGGCTAAGCCTTAAAACCCTCTGAAACACATTCCTGAACATGATCCTCTTAAACCCAATAAGGGAAAACACAAAAAGGGCCCCAAGGGCCTACCGAGTAGTTCAGCCCCTCTGTAAAGTCAAGTCTCGCGGCTTGAGCAATGGAATACGCCTGTTGCTACACTTCCTATGTCTGAGAAAAAGCAGAAAACGGAGCGCTAGGAGGAGGCCAACTCTATGTTTAATGACACTTTCGACCCGTAAAAGGAAAGATACTTCAACTCCTTTCTGAATGAATCAGAACTGGACAGCAATCCGAGAATGGACAATATAAACTTTACACTGTACTAAGTCTCATAGAACCTTAAAAAAACAATAATTGTTAATATCTTCTTGGGATTTTATATAAACAAAAAGAAAAATACATCCCAAGGGGGATATAGTGATGCTTCAGGATCCCAGTCCTTCAGCTGCTGCAGCTGCTTTGTCACCTGTTTTCGAAACTCAGAACAGCCTCTAGGTCGACCTTGAGGTTTGCAGACTGGCGTTTCTAGGTTCCCCTAAACCCTAAACCCTAAACCCTAAACCCTAAACCCTAAACCCTAAACCCTAAACCCTAAACCCTAAACCCTAAACCCTAAACCCTAAACCCTAAAGCCCTTTCTACGCCCACCTCCAAAGGGCCAGCGCCGCTGGCGGTAACCAGCGCAGAAGCAAGAGCCGCCGCAGCACCGCGGAGGACCGGCGGCGAGCGATCTGGCGGGGGGGGGGGGGGGCTCATATAGGGGGGCCTTAGTAGTTAGAATAGGGGTTCTGGGGGGGGATATTCCAGTATACTGATCTTGTAGAGGGATTAGAAGGGAATACTATTTCGCAACTATTCCGGCCCCTAGATTAGGTTTCACAGGGCTTTGGAGCTTGAGGGCTTGAACAGGGTTCTACATGCGCTTCGCTGCGCCCCCAAATGCATTCTGTTTGTTTCTTTTCGGGGTGGGGGCGAGTGGCTTCCAAGATTTTAGGGTGTAAGGCTGTTTCAGGCTGCTTTTTAGGGTTCTGCTTTTTGGGGTTAAGAGTCAGGGCAATTTTCGTCGCAGGCACCTTGAGCGAAACAAGTGTAAAACTCCATGTCTGAGGGGGAAGCCCCTGAACCAACCTGAGGAAACTGATCACCTCGATGTTTGTTAAAACAGCAATACCTGGCAAAAGGCAGCTGGGCACTTCTCTGACTACTTATAAACTATGGCCCTTTTTGAGGTTCCTGTTGGAATACCGAGCCTTCGAATTCTTCAGGATACCCCCAAAAGGGACCTCAGAGAACTACCCATTCGGAGGCTCGTTGCAGGCGCTGCGCCCCATGTTGAAATAAGGGTACCCTTTTTGGGCTTGGTTAGCATATTAATATGAGGGCACCTTGAACCAAAAAAAGGGCAACAGGGGCATCATTGGGCTATCAAGTACCTTTAACTCTACTTGTAGTTGCACTACACATGAACCTTCAAGCAGTCTGGGGGGGGGCCCTAACAAAATTACATTTTTTTGGCTTCAGAAGGATTCTACAGGGGTCAGACCTATACCCCTCCAGTAGGGAACCCTGAGCCCTCGGGTTCTTCGATCCCTGAGAGCCCACCCTAAACCCTAAACCCTAAACCCTAAACCCTAAACCCTAAACCCTAAACCCTAAACCCTAAAGGCCATGAACCCTAAACCCTAAACCCCTCAACCCGAGAAAGCTCAAGCGAGGCGCTAGCGCTGGACTGCTGCGAACTTGGGATTTGCTGGGTCGCCATGGCTCTGCAGACAAAGAGTGAACCCTGTTTCCCTGTTTCCAGGAGGTTAGAGGAGTACGCGCCCTAATTTCGTGCAAAGAAGAGTGAACCCTAAGCCCTCAACACCCATCTTGCGTCGACATTTTTGCACTCAGATTGCAAGCGGGTCAAAGTCTCAACCATGGAGCTACTTAGTAGCCCAGTAACCATCAAGGGCACCCTTTTGGGGTTGGTTGCTTTCGGAACCGAACGAGGGAAAAGAGTACCACTGGGCTACCAAGCCTATACCCTAGATCGCACACCTGCTGTCGCTGAAGGTTCCTGTTCCATAGAGTAAACTCGGGAGAAAACGCTGCAACGGCGGCACCTTTGGTTGGGCCCTGGGATGTTGCATGTGCCATTTGAATTTAGGGGTTTATCAGGTTGCCAGACTTCTGCCCCGAAACCCGCAAGCCACCCTAAACCCGAAACCCAAAACTCGAAACCCTAAACCCCTAACCCTAAACCCTAGTCCGAGCCATTCTATCTGTTCAGCTTTCACTCTGTATGGGTTCGGGTTGAAAGAACCCCTGGGGTCGGGCTTGTGGGTACCCATGTTTTTCACAGCTTCCCATGATTCTTAGTAGGAATGAGGGAGTTATGGTTTCTCTACTAGGCTTTCCTGTGACTTTTTTTTCCTAACACCCTGGGGCGGAGGTGCTGTAAGGGCCCTGAGCCCGAGACCTAAAACCCTAAACCCTATTCACATTCCTCCAACAACTCCCGGCGCGCCCCCCCCCGCCCCCCCCCCTTCCGCCCCCCCCCCTTCCGCCCCCCCCCTTCCGCCCCCCCCCTTCCGCCCCCCCCCCCCTCTCCCAGTCTTGGTCAATGTTTACGTCTACTTGGGTTTGTAGTAGGGGCCTTCTGCAGAATTCCTTGCGGCAGGTGGGGCAGACAAACGCCAAGATGTACATGGGATACCGGTTCAGGAGCGAGACCACGCAAACAGGAGCTTTCAGTTTACTGAGGTTCTGAGTTCACGAGCATCTGAGGCGGGGCACGTGCCTTAACAAACTTCTTGCTAATGCTGCGAGGCCAGTCCAGGACGAACTTGTCCTCAGCGTGAATCAAGGGCGTAGTGCGGGATAAAAGCCAGGAGACGTGCCCTGTCCTTGTGGTACCACAATCGATTTTTCAAGCCTGATACCCGAAGTCCAATGGATAGTTCCACGTGGACTCTACATGTGGCCATGCTTCCTAAACCCCAATAAGTCCAAGCCCCTAACCTCAAACCACTAACACCCCCAAAGCCTTGAGCCTTCAAGCCCTGAAGCCTCCCTTACAGCTTTAAGGGTTCGAGTTCAGGGGAAAAACGGCACGCGTCCCCCGAAATTCAAGCCCTGGCTCCTGAAGCCCTAAAGCTGTGAAACCTGCCAAGAGAGTTCCTGTGCAAGTGTCTAACTTCCCTGGCAAAGGCATACCAATGCGAACAGAAGGTGCCCGGTTGAAAGGGCAGGGTGTAGGACTCTAGGACTCTAGGCAAACCCTTGGTTCCTTCGAACCTCAGCGTAGACCCAGGCTTTGCCCACAGCACAGCAAAACATGTAGAGCTCAGTGAAGGAGCTGCGAAGTTTCGGAACCCTTAGCCCGAACGCCCCAGCCGTAACCGAATTCCCCAATAATTACCCTACTACCCTGATATCCTAACAGTGACCCAATACCTTCAGACCCCAACCTCTTAGCATCCCACTACTATTTCTCATCCCCTAACACCCGAATAGCCTACTATCTTTCTACCAACCCAATAATTGCCCCAAGGGTAACCAAATGCCCGAATAATGTCGCAACACACCCTATAATTCTCCAGGAAGCCCTCCTGTGGCGTCTTATAGTAACCAAACCATCTGCGGGGATTGGGGTTTAGGGTTTAGGTTGCGTAGCCGAAATGGAGGGACCAGGGCGTGCTTGGAGTTCACCGGTTTTCTGGTCTGGCCCCTCGGCCCTACATGTCCAAGATACAACGACATACGTAAGATCCTCTTAAACCCAATCAAGGAAAACGAAAATATCCACCGGCCTACCTGGTTTAGGTTCTGGGCTTCAGGGTCATGGCTGAATGAGGGGGCAAACGTCACGAGCCGAAACCCCTTCGTCTCAAACCCATGCCCACGAAAGCATGTGAACAACAAGAGCTACAGGCTACACAGCTACATAAGCCTGTATGCCCAATTGTGTTGCACTCCACACCCCCGAAAAACCAAACCCCCAAACTCCTAAAGCCTAAAGGGCCCTAAACCTAGTTTGAGAATCGCCACGAGCAGGGCCTTCGAATGCGGAGCTTGCAAGACCGGCATCTCGCGTAATGTCTCCACTTGCCTGTTCCAAATTTGGGGTGTGGATGTATGTTACCATCTTGGTGCACTGTTACTTTTAGTGTGTGTGTGTGTGTGTGTTGTCTTTGGGAGGGGGGAACATTTTGTAAGGAACTGAATAATTAGTACAAGGCACCCCATACGGGACGCTCGATATGCGGATGAAATGGTCGGTCTTGGGAAAACCTAAGCTACAAGGAACACACCACAATGGTCGCAAAAGGGCCCTTTACCAATGCAGCTGAGGTACCGCCGCAATGTTTGAATTGCAGCTTGGCAGTGAAATACCACAGACGCATATGGCTTAGGGTTTAGGATTCAGGGCAACCTCTCACGCGGTAAGAGTGTTTTTTTTTTGCTGCGGGTGCTTTCTTGTTGCGGGTGCGGGGGCGCGTTTTTTTTTTTGCTGCGGGTGTGGTGGGGGCGCGTTTGTTTTTGCTGCGGGTGCGGGGGCGTTTTTGCTATTTTCTCTGTATTTTGCTATGAAAACCTCTCGAAAACCTCTTTCTTCTCTATATTTGAATATGAAAACCTCTATTTTCTCTACATTTACTATGAAAACCTCTAGTCTTTTTAATTTTTCTATACTTTAATGCGAAAACCTTTATATTTTATAAGGAAAGCCTCTATTTCTCTCTATTTTTGTCTATATCGTCATAGGTTTTCCTCTATATTTAATGAGGAAGACATGAGAGAGGAATACATGAGAAACTAATTCTCTGTGTCATCTCAATATGTGACTTGCAAGTCTTGTCCTATTTTAATAGGAAGCCCGTTATTTTCTCTGTATCTGAATAGGATAACCTCCATTTTCTGAAAATTTGAACATGCAAACCTCTCTCTTTTCTCTACACGTTAACAGGAAAACCTCTTTTTTTGTGCATCTTTTGATATGAAACCTCTCTTTTCTTGTAAGGCTAATAGGAAACCGCTATTCTCTATATTTGAATATCAAGACCTCTACATTTTAAAATGAAAACGCTTTGTATATTCGCTATATTTTCGTATGAAAACCTCTATTATGTTGTCATAGGAAACCCTCTAATTTCTCTTTATTTTATTGCGAAAACCCTCTATTGTTCTATAGTTTACTATTTTGTCAGATTTTCAGACTTTTTCTCTATATTTCACGAGGAAGACATGCGAGAGGAATACATGAAAAGCTAATTCTCCATATTGTCATAAGAGCACATGCATTCTCTCTATCTGTGACTCGCAGACAACAAGTGTTTTTGTTCATGTTAGTCATATTCTCATAACACAAGCCCTGTTTTCTCGATTCTTTACTATGAAGACGTTTATATCTGTATCTTTAATCGGAAATTTCAACTTCCACAATAAGGTCTGAATTTTCGTAGGAAAGCAAGCATATATTCCCTCTTTTTCAAGGGGTTGGGGGCTGCGCAGAACCCCGCATTTGCAAACACAATGCTCGCACCATCATGGGTTTGGAAGGGATTCGTGTGATTGAAGCATGTTTGCCCGGTTTACAAAAGCGCAGCCCCCCACCTCCCCCCCCCGGCCCCATTTCAAGCGGGGGGGGAATGCTCTCATGATGGGTTCGGAAAGGATTCATTTGTCTTGAAGCAAGCTGGCATGGCTTTCAGAAGCGGGGGGGTCGGGGGGGGGGGGGGGGGGGGGGGCAGCCCCCCCCCCCCCCCATTTGCAAATCCAATGCTCGCATGATAGGCTTGGACAGGATTCACTTGCTGAGAAGCGAGCTGGCACGGTTCTAAAGAAGGGGGGGTTGGGCGGGGCGCAGCCCTCCCTCCACCGTTTGCAAACACAATGCTTCATGAAAAAGGGGGGGTGTAGGGGGCGGGGGGGCGGGGGTCGAGGTTGGGGAGGAAATTGCAAAACAAATGACCTGGGGGATGGGGAGGAGGGGGGGGGGGGGGCGGGCGCGTTTTTTTTTTTGCTGCGGTGTGCGGGGGCGCGTTTTTTTTTTGCTGTGGGTGCGGGGCGTTTTTTTTTTTGCTGCGGGTGCGGGGGCGACACGCGCCAGGTCACTCACTCACCGGCGCGGCCCCCGAAAAAAGCACCCACAGCAAAAAAGCACCCACAAAAAAAAAACACGGGTTCCCCTCTCACGCCTCAAAACCAAAACGCCCTAAACGCTGCTACCCTAAACCTACCTAGCCCCTAAACCCTACACCCAAAAGCGCAGCTCCTAAGGTCCTAAAGCCCTAAACACTGCTCACGCCCGAGCGGCCTCAGAGCCCTCTGATCCACGTAGCAACTGGGTGCCAGCCTCGCATTGCGGTCGTGGGAGCTGTTCATATCACACCGGACGACGGGAAAGTCTTGATTCCTGTAGGATCTAGTGTCTAGGATTTACAGGCTTGACAGGGCTTTGAGGTCTTTAGGGCTGAGTGTTTACTAGGGTCAGGTTGGTTTTGCTCCTGGCCCGAATTTCTCAGTCTGAGCAAAGCTAGGTTTCAAGAGATGGAGAAGAGCTGTCCTCATTTAGCTGGATGTCCCTCAACAACTCTGTATAAGGTTGATCGCGGGGATCCCAAGCCCTAATAGCCCCTTCTGGTGTACACGGCCATACAAAAGAGACAGTTCGTCTGACCGTGCGACGTGCGTAAAGCAAGCAGTAACGGAGCCAAATGTGCAGCATGACTTGCAGAAGCTCAGCACAAGGTCCCAAACCTCAAAGAAAGAACCCCTAAACCTGCTCCCGGGGACCCGTACCCTCGCAGCTCAGCGACACTGAGCGGTGACGAAACCACGCAGATACAGCCTGGACGGGCAGCAAACCCTGGCGACTTTATCCTGGCGGTCTGGGCATTGGGTCGGGGACAGGATGCAGGGCTCTTGCAAAAGCAACAGCCCCGTAGGGCATTAAAGGCTAAGGAACAACGAAGCCCTCCAAAAAACCCGGCAGCTTCAGCCTCCTCTGACGCTCGAGGCCTTCAGCTTCCCCCAAACGCTACGCCCTGAGCCTCAAAAGCCTCAAGAGCCTCAAAACCCTGTAGCCCAAACCCAGTTCCAGAGGCCCGGTACATACTCTGCCACAAGACTCCTGAATGGGGATTAGAATAGGGGGTACTATAATCCCCATTAAGGACTGTTAGTTTCAGGGGGAACATCCCAAAGTCTATACTACCCTAAACCCTAAACCCTAAACCCCTAAGTGGAACGGAACCTGTCGGCAATCGCTTAGGCTCCTGTCTTACAACAAACACTGTGCCTCCATCGAGCTTGCGAATCTCCTGGTGTGCAGATGCGGGGGGGGGGGGGGGGGGTTTAGGGTTTAGGGTTTTAGGGTTTAGGGTTTAGGGTTTAGGGTTTAGGGTTTAGGGTTTAGGGTTTAGGGTTTAGGGTTTAGGGTTTAGGGTTTAGGGTTTAGGGTTTAGGGTTTAGGGTTTAGGGTTTGGGAGCCTAAACCCTAAACTAAACCCAAAACTTGGCATGTTCCCCCGTATACTAAGATTCCTTAGTAGGGATTACAGTAGCCCCCCCTCCCCCCTTATAATCCCTAGTAAGGACTGTTGGTAAAAGGGGGAACGTCCCAATGCAAAACCCTAAACCCTCGACCTTAAGGCATGACCTGCTTGTTTTGGGGGGCGCGCTCTTTCAATCTCTGGGAGAGCCCTCAGGATCCTACGATGGCGACTCCAAGGTGCGACCTCCCAAGGCCTCCAACTTCAACTGATGCCCTGATCGGGTTCGGGGTTCAGGGTTCAGGGTTGAGGGTTTCGGATTTCGGACAGTTTGCACAGAAAGTAGTTGCAATCCTGGCGTCGCCTGAATCGAATTCCTTGTCTGGGAGAAGCAAAAAAAGAAACCCCAAACCCTAAACCCTTAAACCTCAACCCTAAACCCTAAGCCCTGAACCCTAGCCCTAAGCCAAGCCGTAAGCCCTAAGCCCTAGGCCCTAAGTCCATCAACAAAGGCTTGCTCCTTCAAACGCTGTTCTGCCCAAAGGATCATGCCGTTGAGGCTCTTTCCGTTGATGAAGGAAACCTGGAGCAAACTGTGGCGGTGTCAGGAGGCCTCTTCGGGGGTTTGGGGGTGGAGGTATTTATGTAGGGTTTAGGGTTTACGGTTCATATGCGCCCGCGTTCCGCGTAATCGACCCCCCCCCCCCCAATGGTATCCCCCCACCCCCCCCCCGGCAACCCCCCACCAAACCCTGCCTGTTAACCCTAAAAACACCACGGACCACGGGGGGGGGGGGGGGACAGAGAAGCCTCAGCCTAAACCCCAAACCCTGAACCCTAGCCCTAAAACTTAAACCCACCAATGAACGACGGGAGGGAGAAGGGTAAACCCGAAACCTTTGCTGCTTTAACTCTGAACCCTCAACCGTAAACCCAGCACGAACCACAGGGGGGAGAGGGGAAACCGTAAACCTATCATTACCCCGAACCTTGAACCCAAATCAAACTCTAAACCCACAGTGAACCAATGGACCAGAGTGAAAATCCTGAACCCTAAAGCCTAACCCTAAACCCCTAAACCCTAACCCATGAACCACAGACCATGAACCACAGGGGGGGGGGAGGGAACCCAAAACCCACCATGAAACCACAGGGGGGGGGGATACCATGGGGGGGGAGGGGGGGGGGGGTGCGCCTATGCTGGCGCATATAGGGGGTTAGGGTTTAGGGTTGAAGGCCCAACTCCGGGCAAAGATGTTTGTTTGCTTCCTTAGTGTTTTGCTGGTCGCCTTTACCCCCCCCCCCCGCCCACCCACCCCCCCCACGGAACAGTCGGAACAGTCAAAACTGGTTTTTGCTCTCTTTAAAATCTCCACGGGCTTTATGTGTTTTCAAACGGAGGAGGTTAGATGAGTTGAATCAGAAAGGACAGCGAGGCCCGGCAATTTATCTTAAAGGCACGCTGCACGAAATGTTCTTACCGCACTCGGACGGTGTGACTTAACAGAGGATGCCGCGCATCCCCAAACAGTCAAAGTGTGCTGAAGAGTGTTTATGGTTTAGGGTTGCAAACTTGACTTTGTAGAGAGCATCCCCATTCCACCGCGTCTAACAGTACTGTGCTGCGTCTGGCCGCGCAGCACCTTCTTGCAAAAAAGCTCAGCCGCTCGCAGCAGAAAGGTTGGGATGTTCGCGCTTCTACTAACAGTCCTTAATTCGTAGGGATTATAGTAGCTATGGTCCGTATTAAGGAGCTGTTAGTAGAAGGGGGAACATTCCAAGGTGTAGGGCTTGGGGATAGACATCCCTCGACACCGAAAAACCCTCAACCCCACCCCCCCCCCCTGCCCCATCAAGCAAGCGGGGACGGGGTGCAAGCACCTGAAACCCCAATTAAACTCCAAACCCTAAACCCAAAACCCAAAACCCTAAACCCTCAACCCTCAACCCTCAACCCTCAACCCTAAACCCTAAACCCTAAACCCTCAACCCTAAACCCTACCTCAATCCTCGACGTGCAAGGCCGAGCTTGGGGCTAGCTGCTTCGGAGATGTGGGGTCACAGGCTTCACAGTTTCGGGCACTCGGGGGTCAGAAGGGAATCCTACTATTTGGGGGTTTACGATATTAGGGTTTAGGGTTTATGGCTTGGGGGTACCTTGTCGGGGTGCTTGTTCTAGGGAAGCCTACTATTTGGGGGGTCTATTTAGGGGTCCCCAACTTTCGTAGACTCCCATGTGTGGCCAAGGATGCGCAAAACGCTGCTTGTGGGGGTTGTGGGGGTGCAAGTTGTAAGGGTGAATCTTGTTAGGCATAGGATTCAGGATGTCACGCGCTCTTGCTGACTGTAGTGTTGTATGGTGCACGCTGGCCGAATCTGGGAATTTCGCACTGAACGGGTTGCAGTTGTGAGTTGTTTGTTTCAGGCTTTAGCAGATGCTGGCTTCAATCCATATACCTTAAACCCTAAAGCCTAAACCCTAAACCTCAGGAGGCTGTGCTGCATGCTTTGTCTGCTAGCTTCGATCTTGGCCGAGCTTGACTTGACAAGCACATGCAAGGTTGCGGGTAGGAGCTGCTTCGATTGTGGTATTTAGGGTTTAGGGTTTAAGGTTTAGGGTTTAAGGTTTAAGGTTTAAGGTTTAGGGTTTAGGGGCTGTGCACTCTGTTGTGGGCCAGAGCTCCCGTCCGTGCATGTGCGGCCGAGCATTGATCGCTGGATGTTGCAGGAGCCGCCAATGCTTTGGGTACCATAATACCCCTAAACCCTAAGTCTTAAACCCTAAACCCTAAACCCGAAACCCCAAACCCTAAAGCCTGAGTTGGTGCGATGATTCCGGGCATAGGGTGCAGGATACTTCTTTACATGGGCTTCAAGTATAAGACCCTGGAGGGCACCAGTCCAGGGTTCAGGGTTTAGCCTTCCGACCACACGTAAAGCCGCACAAAACGCTTGGTTTGGGACATGTCGAGCCGCTGAAAGCGCTTGGTTCGGACATGTACAGCCGCTCAAAGCACTTGGTTTGTGGGGTGGGGGGTATGCGAATGGCCCTCACGATGAGAACGTCCGTGGTACCAGTGCGTGCGAGTGGCCAGAGCATCTATGCCCTCACGATGAGAACGTCCGTGGTACCAGTGCGTGCGAGTGGCCAGAGCATCCATGCCCGCACGATGAGACCGTCCGTGGTACCAGTGCGTGCGAGTGGCCAGAGCATCCATGCCCGCACGATGAGAACGTCCGTGGTACCAGTGCGTGCGAGTGGCCAGAGCATCCATGCCCGCACGATGAGAACGTCCGTGGTACCAGTGCGTGCGAGTGGCCAGAGCATCCATGCCCGCACGATGAGAACGTGCGAATGGCCCGTGGTACCAGTGCGTGCGAGTGGCCAGAGCATCCATGCCCGCAGGATGAGAACGTCCGTGGTACCAGTGCGTGCGAGTGGCCAGAGCATCCATGCCCGCACGATGAGAACGTCCGTGGTACCAGTGCGTGCGAGTGGCCAGAGCATCCATGCCCGCACGATGAGAACGTCCGTGGTTGCGTGCGAGTGGCCAGAGCATCCATGCCCGCAGGATGAGAACGTCCGTGGTACCAGTGCGTGCGAGTGGCCAGAGCATCCATGCCCGCACGATGAGAACGTCCGTGGTACCAGTGCGTGCGAATGGCCAGAGCATCCATGCCCTCACGATGAGAACGTCCGTGGTACCAGTGCGTGCGAGTGGCCAGAGCATCTATGCCCTCACGATGAGAACGTCCGTGGTACCAGTGCGTGCGAGTGGCCAGAGCATCCATGCCCGCACGATGAGAACGTCCGTGGTACCAGTGCGTGCGAGTGGCCAGAGCATCCATGCCCGCACGATGAGAACGTCCGTGTTACCAGTGCGTGCGAATGGCCAGAGCATGCGTGCCTGCACGATTTCTTCGGCCGCCCTTCTTCATGAGGCGGATTTTATGTGCATGCTTCCACATACGTTTCAGGCCCTCGGGGGGGATAACCCCGCCGAGGCTGTGTTCAGCCAGGCGAAGAATCAACTTCGGCGTGTCAATCGTCTTGGTCGAGACGCTGCTAAGACAGTCTCCAAATCGTTTTTGGCCGCGCAATGGTCCCTGCACAGACCAGGCCTCCTGAATCTTCTCCAAGCCTTCAGGGCATACCAAGCGTGGAACGTTGATCGTTTGGGTGTGGACCCTTATGATCAACTCACGGAAGATCGGCCTTGGGAGTTGCTGGAACTCTAGATCCCTCGAACCCTCAAAGATTCGCTGAATTTATAGTGCCCAAAAACGCTGCTTCTAGCTCTTCCCCACTGCATGCATCCCAGACTGCCACTTATCATCCCGTACTACCCTGCGTGGGACGCTCAGCACTTCCTGCCGACAACTCCTGTCTTGTCTCTACCTTCCACCGCTTCCCGCAACTTAAAATTCCAAGATTTTTAAGTTGCGCAATGGTTGCCGCTCAGCCGCTTGCCAAGCTCCAAAAGCGTGGCAGGCGCGATAGAAACAGCGCTGGCACTCCGCAGAAAAGCTTCTGGGCGCGGCTTAACGCGCGGTCGGAGCGGGGTTTAGGGTTTAAGGTTTAAACGGGCTTGGGGCTGCATGGTGGTGAAGGGCCCTGTTTGATATTCACAAGAGGCTGCAACTCTTGCCTCGCCCTAGTCCCCCCCCAACCTCCAGCTGCTAAACCCTAAACCCTAAACCCTAAACCCTAAACCCTAAACCCGAAAACCTACACCCTAAACTTAAACCGACATATCGCAAGCTCGCGCCTCTGTGCGCACGAACTCGCTAGAGCCATCCAGACTCACCTCGGAATGCACTCGCAGGGCCCGGGTGGCCACCCTTACCCCTGAGTAGCAATATAACAACATTAATATTGAAATAACGCTATCAGCATAAGATAATAAAATGAATATGATAATATAGTGTTCTATGGATATCATACTAATATTGAAATAACGCATTGTATACCATAATCAGCATGTAATAAGAATACTACAATATAATATAATAATTCATAGTGTTCCTGATGGCGGACAAGCCTCGTTTGGGCTTGAGTTTTAGGTTCGCGGTTTAGGACTTAGGAGTCAAACCCTAAACCCTAAACCCTAAACCCTAAACCCTAAACCCTAAACGCTAAACCCTAAACCCTAAAGCCCTTAACGTTTTTGCCGCACTTCGTCTGCCGACCTCGTTTCAGGAGCCCTCTGAGGATGCAGCATCCGTGAGGAGGTCTGATACCGCAGCTTCGAGCTCCTGTTAGGGTTTAGGGTTTAGGGTTTAGGGTTTAGGGTTTAGGGTTTAGGGTTTAGGGGTGGTTAGGGTTTAGGGTTTTGGGCTTTAGGGTTCAGGGGTTTAGGGCCCTAAGGACACGGAACGCTCCTTCGACAGAATCTGTCACCAACCTGCAGACTAAACCACTCGCGCCGACACGACCACTGAGCATGGCTGCTAGCCATTCGGTTGCACTGAGAAATGGCCTGGCCTGCGCAGATATGCCTAGGAAGCCCACTACTTTGTAGTTGAGGAACATACCTTGAACCTAGAAGGGGTCAAAGCGGCGAATTCCGGTTGATTCCTTACGGGCGAGTGGGTTCTTTGGGTAGTTCGAATCTAATCTGGGTTTCAGAAGAAATTTTGCCAGAAAGCCAGCATACAAAAAGCTAAATCCTCTGAACCCCCTGAATCCCGGGCCCTTACCTCTGAAACCCGTCCTAGAGGGTTCAAGCCCTAATCCCTAAACCCTCAACCCTACCATGACATTTTGCTTTATTGATCTTCTGTATATGTATATATATATATATATATATACACACATTTGTTTTTTTTTTTGGGGGGGGGGAGGGGTTTAGGGTTTAGGGTTTAGGGTTCTTCCTTAAAGGCTTGCGGTGGCCAGCTGGATGGATGTGGGGAAGGAACCCCCTCCCCCCTCCTCTCCTTGAGAAAGGGCCCACCCTAACCCTAAACCCTAAACCCTAAACCCTAAACCCTAAACCATAAACCCTAACCCCTCCTTAATGTGGACCTGGGGATCCTAGTGGGGGCCACGGGTCCCCGCAACTCCGCTGCTCCCGGAAGGCTTTTCCAGGTAGCTCTCCTTCATCAAATCTTGGTAGCCGAGGAACCATAGTACAATAAGGGCACCCCCCCCCCCCCCCCCTTGTGGGAGGTGAACCCCTGAACCCTAAACTCCCTAAACCCTAAACCTTAACGCCAGAACTCCTGGCGCTTCGAACTGACGTCCGCTGTCCCGCTGAAGCAAACCCAGGCCTCCGTTTCAGTGGTGGGTTTAGAGTTTAGGGTTTAGGGTTTAGGGTTTAGGGTCCAGGGTTTAGGCTTGGGTTTTGGTGCATGCGTTTACGGCGGTTTCTGAGTTTCAAGTTGGGGGGGCCTGCCTGAATTGAACGTTTGTATTCCTTTCTTAAAGGGGAACTTGCCTGAACGATTGGATCAATCTTCCACCCTGGTTTTACTCTATAGATTCCCTCCAGCGTAGGGCTTCACGGCAGCTGTACATGCATGTCCAGCTGCACTTCAAGCATGAAGCCCAACAATGCACTAAGTAGGGTACGTGCCTGCTGACTGCGCCTTGCATCTTCTGAAGGGGCCAAGCAGCCCGTTGGGCAAATTTCAAAACCCCAGCAGTGTTTCAGGCTTGAGGAGGTCAGGCTTCCCTCCAAAGTTTGAGGGGATCAGGAGCTCAGGCGGGGGGTGTAGAATCGGGCGCTGAATCGTAGCAATCTGTGCAGGTGTCGGCAAGAGCCTGGTCTAAGCATTTCCCAGGAACCTCGGCATATTGATAGTAAGAACTTCTGAAGATTGGCGCACGGAATATCAAGGCCATTGACACACCCGCAGAGAACCTCGGAGAGGGTGGGCGCGAAGATCCCGCAGAACGCCCGAGAGGTGTGACTGGTGTCGAAGCTCAGGTACAAATACACCTGGGTATTGTTCTGAGCGATGGGCAGTTTGCGGTACACATACATATACATACACGTATACATATACACACATGTATATACATAAAAAACATACATACAGATGTTTTTTGCTTCAAAAATCAGACCGCAGTAACTTGGGCCCCAGTACGCATTGCCTGCAAGACCTGGTAAAGGACCCCGACGATGATCAACCCCCACCTGAATCCGAGCTACGGGCGTGATGCTGGATGTTAATCTAGTAGAATGGAAACCCCTCTCAAATTGATTCATGGGAAAATTTCGAGTGAGCCTAAGCCTTATCGAGGGACAGTAGGGGGTAGTGCATGCAATCTGAGCAAGCAGCTTGGGGATTTCGGGTTGAGTTTGCGCTTCGGGCCGGGTTTCTTGAGTGTCCCTGCGCCATCCAAGCCTTTCATGAACCCTAAACCCTCAACCCAAACAGGCCTCAGCCCTCGTACCCCAGGCATGTCCTGGAGGTCAGAAGCCCATCCGTCGAAATAAGGTTTAGGATCCTATGCCTTCCTGGGCTTTATTTGGGGTATAAGGCCATAGAGCCTATAAACCCTAAACTTCAGCCCGGATGTCTCAAAAAGCCGCATCTACATGGAGCCAGATTCGGACCCTGCCTCGACACAGTTGAGAAGCACACGCTCAGGGTTTTAGGGTTCATGATCAGGTTCATGATGTCTGAAGGTTGTCCCCTCTTATACTAGCAGTCCTTAACAGGGATTATAGTACCCCCTGGTATACTATAACCCCTATTAAGGAGTACTGCCTACTACAATCCCTATTAAGGAGTACTGCCGGGTCACGTTGCGGGAAGCGGACAGGTTGGGCAGGTACCCTGATCCAGGCTGAGGAAGTAGGTCCTGGAACTGAGCACTGTAGCATGAACGAGGGTCTTCTTTGGGCGACCTGCGGTACAAGAAGCTCTATTTCATCGTCAGGGTCCAGACTCATAGTACAGACACTGCAGATTCAAGTAAGCAAAGAAGTATCTGTACTCTAGCGCCATCTACTCGATCTAAATCTTGTGCAGGCACTGATCTTTGATGGGCCTCGGTATGAGTGTTTGGAAGCCCCCCAAAAATTGTACCAAAGCTTCGGGTCGATTCTCCATGCGCATGCTTGTTTAGGGTTTAGGGTTTAGGGTTTAGGGTTTAGGGTTTAGGGTTTAGGGTTTAGGGTTTAGGGTTTAGGGTTTAGGGTTTAGGGTTTAGGGTTTAGGGTTTAGGGTTTAGGGTTTGAAAACATACAGCAGCACAGTCTGTGCAGTATGGGCTACGTGCTGGGCGGCATGGGGCAATCGCTTGGGGACATTCTGCCGCAAAGGGCCAATGCATCTTCCTCTTTCCGCCGATATGCGACACCATCGTTCGCTCGTTCCACTCCTCTCCCCTGCAGATCCCACAGCTGGTTCCCCAACCACTGCCACCGCTGTGGACAACCAAATCGACTGGTACCTAAACCCTAGACCCGGGAGTAACACCGGGAATAAACAGGGTACCCTTTTTGGTTTTAAGGGGATTAGGGAACCCCAACGCTAAAAAAAGGAAAAGAGGGCCTACTGCCGGTCCTAGTACCTGGAGTACCCCAAGACTCGAAGGGCACTTGTGGTAGCGTTCTTTGGGCCCAATGGCTTTACAACCCTCTTTTTGTGCCATGTCAAATCCAAGGGTTAGAATTGGCCCATCATCCCTAAACCCTAAACCCTAAACCCTAAACCCTAAACCCTAAACCCTAAACCCTAAACCCTAAACCCTAAACCCTAAACCCTAAACCCTAAACCCTAAACCCTAAACCCTAACCCTAAGCCCTAAGCCCTGAACCCTGAACCCTGAACCCTAACCATCCCGGTGGGGGACCCAGGAGGTGAGCAGGCGCAGTGAGCAATTGCGCATCCCGGTCGACGTGCATCGATGAAGTCTGTTCGGCAGTGCTACGTTGGGCTTCCTGGTGACCGGCCTTCCTCGACGTTTTACGTTGTGCAAGAATGGATCACTTAAGCCCCCCGAAAACAAACAAAACAAAAGCAAAGAAGAAGAAGAAGAAGAAGAAGAAGAAGAAGAAGAAGGAGAAGGAGAAGAAGAAGAAGAAGAAGAAGAAGAAGAAGAAGAAGAAGAAGAAGAAGAAGAAGAAGAAGAAGAAGAAGAAGAAGAAGAAGAAGAGGAAGAAGAAGAAGAAGAAGAAGAGAAGAAGAAGAAGAAGAAGAAGAAGAAGAAGAAGAAGAAGAAGAAGAAGAAGAAGAAGAAGAAGAATAAGAAGAAGAAGAAGCAGAAGCAGAAGCAGAAAAAGAAGAATAAGAATAAGAAGAAGAAGCAGATGAAGATGCTAATACATGAACCAGACCCTAAGCTGTATGGTGCCCAGGGTCTCTGGAGAGAATTTCCATATGGCTGGTATGGCATGCGAAGTTAGCTAGGCCAGCCTCACACACGAACATGGAATCCTCCAGCAAGTCTACCTAAACCCTAAACCCTAAACCCTAAATACCTGCACACCGGCATGCAGATTTATGCTATAAGGGGTCCCAGCCCGAGACGGCAAGGGCAACGAGGGTACCACAGGTCATCCCGGCTATAAACCCTATGGCATGGATAAACCCTATAAACCCTATAAACCATCTTAACCCTACAAAAGCCTATAAACCCTATAAACCCCTCTAAACCCTATAAGACCCTCTAAAACCCCATAAGACCCTCTCACACCCGAGAAAACCCTCCAAATCCCTATCACAACCCTCTAAAAACCCTAGAACACCCCCGAAGTCTAAAACCCGATAAAACCTGCGACGGGTGAAGTCGAGGACTGTGAGGCTTTTTGGACCTGGAAGTTCTCGGGGCCGACTCCCGGTTTCGGGGCTTTAAATCCTTAGGGACTTAGGTGGCTTCGGGGGCTTAGGGGCGCAGGGTGTAGGGGTTGGAGTTTAGGGGCTTAGGGGCTTAGGGGCTTAGGGTTTTAGGGTTTTAGGGTTTTAGGGGTTGAGGGTTTAGGGCGATAAAGGCTACGTATGAACTGTAAGGGTGAGGACAGTGATGATCAAAGAACGGTGATAGCGCCAAAGTCCGAAGGCCTTAAGCTCCGCATTCTCGTCGGGCTCAGCAGGCGAGGAAGCCCAGTGAACATATCCATGGGTGTTGCAGCGTGTAAACGGCTAAGTCAAGGTATACTTCCCGAAACCCTAGACCCTCTTAAGAGGAAGCGGGCCGCGATACTTAAACGGTACACCCCCGCACGTATGGCCTTCGAGAGTCCCTTTGAGGGATACTGTTTTGCGTACAACGGCAAAGAGAAAGCTACTCGTACCTACAAGGGTAGCCACTCTAGACCCTGAACCCCAAGTTGATGTTTGCCCGACTCATGTGGGGAGTTTTCCGGGGGTTGGGGGTACAGGTAGCAGGTAGACGAAAACCCTAAGCACTAGACCCGAAACCCTAAATCCTAAACCCTTAAATGCCTAAACCCTAATTAAAACTCGGCACCTATCTCTGGATCAAGCCGCATGCAGCTCTGCAAAATCCCACTCGGATGCTGGAAGGCATGTAAACTCGAGACTGAGGTTTAGGGTTTAGGGTTAGGGTTTCGGGTTTAGGGTTTAGGGTTCAGGGCAAAACCGTAAACCCTAAACCTTAAACGCTTCTGATGCCAAAAAGGCCAGGTCATGGTGGGTCAGGTGAATTTAGGTCTCTAAGCTCTGTCTAGGGTGAAGAAGTATGTCTTCATGTTAAGTCCGGTTTGTCCCCATCATCTGCCGTTTAGACGACCTCCTATAGGGGCCTTAATAATTCGAATAGGGTTTTGGGGGTTACTATAGTACAACTAGACCCGGGAGTAACCTAGTAACAAAAAGGGTACCCTTTTGGGTGTTAAGGAACCCCAACCCTAAAAAAAGGAAAAAAGGGGCCTACTGCAGGTCCTAGATAATCATAAAGGGATCATAAATATGTGCGGATGACACGGGGAAAAGACTTGGAATTCAGAACAAGCCTACCACTGCGTATGAGGGTCCATAAGGGAATAATATCAGTACTTATTCCGACCCCTATAGCAAGTGTGGGCTTCAGGACCCACCCCAGGCCGCTCCATCTGAAACTTGAAGAAGGGTTTAGGGTTTAGGGTTTCCCCTAAACCCTAAACCCTAAACCCTAAACCCTAAACCCTAAACCCTAAACCCTAAACCCTAAACCCTAAATTGGGGTTTACGGGGCAGCTTCCTCTAGTGTAAGGCTGGGAGTTGGTAGTTGCAAGTACCGTTGGGTGGCGCTCAGGCCTCAGACCCCAAAAGGCTCTAAATAGGTTTTGCAGGGTTCGGGTCGGGTTTAAACCCTAAACCCAAAACCGTAAACCCGAAACCCTCAGCCCTAAACTACAGGGAATCTACAAGGTTGATGACCAGCTTCCAGGGGTCTTCTTCTGGCTTGCCTCGAGCTTCCGGCCTTCGAAAAACACATCTGTTGCGAACAAGCGCAAAGTTCTGGTGTCTTTTCCGAACTCAGACCCATGCAAGAAAGTTCACAGTTTAGGGTCTAGGGCTAGCAAGTTTAAAAGGGCCTAAAATAGACAGGAATTGTCTTTTCTGTTTATGCGGTTGCAAAGGAAACCTGCAAGCTCCCCGAAATCAACAGAAACAAGTACTGCTGGGGTTCCGCTGCTCTGGAACTTCTAGGAGCCCTAAACCCTAACCCCTAAACCCTCTAATGTTTAAAGGGGGCTCTGGGTTCAGGATTGAGGGTTGAGGGTGTATCGTTCCAAGACCAACCAAAAAAACAACTCACCCCACAGGGCTGTGGCTCTGCAGCTCCAGCAGAGTGCGCTGAGCGCTTGACTCAGCGCCCGCCCACCCACCAGAAGACATTAGGATTTAGGGTTTAGGGTTTGTTTAGGGTTTAGGGATGAAAGGGTTTAGGGTTCTGGGTTTAGTGTTTCGGGTCGCGGGTCTGGCTCCGTTCTTGAACTCTTGGATTAGCCGAAGATGATCTTGCAGCTGCGCTGTGCGGTGTCACGGGAGGCAGCTTTCTCTGAAAGCTTGCACTTCCCTTGGGTTTAGGGTTTAGGGTTTAGGGTTTAGGGTTTAGGGCCATCGAGAACCCGGACGAAAAAGTTAGCTTCGTAGGGGAATCACGTGGTCCCTTGGTATGGGTCCTCTTAAAGGCAGTAGTATCAGAACCCTTTAAAGAAGGTAAGGGACCGTATTAAGGGCGCATGTAACTACCCTGGCCTAGCGAAGTTGAAAACCTTTGCAAGGAGCTCCTCAACACACATCTTTACGGTCTCTTGATAATGGAGGTAGTGCACGGCGAGTGTGCCGGACGACTGGATCCAGGTGAGTTGATTGTCGTTGGTATGAAGCCAAAGAACGTATTGCAGTTTCACAACGAAAAAACAGGCTCTGTAAACTTCCGTCATACTCCACCGAAAGCATGACAAGATGGTTCAGCAAACAGAACGCCTGCTGCTTCCGTCGTTGGGCTTAGGTTTTAGGCTTTTAGGGTCCCTGCCACACTCTTCATTCTCATTATTATCATTCTTAATTGTTCTCATTATTATTATTAGATATGATTCTTGTTATGAGTAATACTAGAATTCTACTTGAAGCTGAAACCGCCTCCTGTTCCGCGACGGACACTCTGTCTCAGGCAGCGCGATCGCAGTCCCAAACTAGAGGGTGAAGGAGATCAATGTTGGCGCCATCCCCTGGAACTCTGGTAGCTAAACGAGGACTACCAAATATACATTGTCAGCCCTAAACCCCGAACAAAATCCAGAGTTGGGTGGAGTTCTGAGATGATACCAGGTGTCATAGGCGCCGCAAGCCGGTTTGGGGCTGAGATCACTAAACATCTTGACCTTGAATAGGCATGGAACGATCCAAGTGCTTTCCACTCGGCTTGCTGTGTCAATCTGGTGCCGCTGCCCATACTCCTAAACTAGTTCATTGTTTGGATATTTTTAAATGTTTAAACTTTTCTTCCTTATTGGGTTTAAGTACCCTTAAACATGTAAAATGTTACCCAACTATGACAAAGTAAAGCCTAATCCTTTAAACGCAACCTGGGAAAAGCACGCAACCAATTACCTAGTCATGGGATTCTCAATTGCAACTGGCTCCAGACAATGATACGCTAGGTCCTTGCATGGTTTGTAAACGCCCTAAACCTCCAAACCCGTAATATCAGCCCAGAAGATCAGTAGCAGCAGCTCTCAGCTGGAGATCTTGCGGAAGGTTGATAGGCAGTCAAAACAAGATCTCGGGCGCGCCCGGGGGGGGGGGGGGGGGGGAGGGGAGTAGAGGGAGAGGGTGAATGAATGAATCTGGGGTGCAGGCGTCTAGGCTTCGGGGTGCGGTAACCTACTTCTGTAGGTTCGGATTCCCCTGATAATTTATACCACTTCTTTAGGTTAGGATTCCCCTGATAATTTATACTACTTCTTGAGGTTAGGATTCCCCTTATAATGTATACTACTTCTTTAGGTTAAGATTCCCCTTATAATGTATACCTCAAACTCTCAGCTGGGGCTCAAAGCCCTCGCTTCGATGGCCTTCTTAGGACTTTCGGCTTAGCTTAACAAACCCTAAACCCTAAACCCGAAACCCTAAACCCTAAACCCTTAACCCTAAACCCTAAACCGTAAACCCTAAACCGTAAACCCTAAACCCTAAACCCTAAACCCCAAACCCGAAACCCTTCATTCAAGGTCCATACCTTGAACCCTGACACCCCTAAACCTCAAAACCCACCGGTCTTGAGCGCACAGGCTTGGATCATTTCCGTGGGCTGAACGTGCCCTGCTCGATTTCTCATCGCGGGCATATGCGTATGCCATGTTCAACGAAAGAGCGGGGGCGGAGGGGGATGGGGCTTTTTCGAACATAAGGCGCCGGGGGTGCCTTTTTGGGTTCCTAGAACAAGACTGCTCAGTGGCAAATGCCCACGATCGGATGTAATAAGCTGTCCAGGCAACAAGGCCTGTAGGTTGCAGCTCAATACCATACCTAGCTTTTTGTGGCGACAGACTCCCGGCTGAATCTCAATCTTCCAAAGCTGGCTAGACACCAAGTTATTAAGCCACCGTCTACAACACAAGCCAGGAGCACATTGCTAGACTCGAACAGGGTATGTGGCTCATGTTTAGTTCAGTTGCACTGATGTCAGCCAATGACAGAAGTGCAGAGCTCACCAGGAACGATTGGGGCGGATCTTCCGACCTACTCACCCGCGGCACTCGAGTCGTTCCTTCGAGTCTGTCGGCTTGGGAATCGCCGGGGCAGGGCTCAGGATCGGCGGGCCGGATGGGGCTTAGTTCACTAGTTGAGCCTATTTCCGGAATGCGCGTGACGGCGTGCTGCAGAATCTCGCCTCTGCTCTTGGAGAGCCCGCAGTCCTAGGAGAGTTCGAAATACTCGGGGTGCCCATAGAGGATGTTTGAAAAATGCCCAGAAAGACCCACACTCGCAAGACATAATGTAGGCCATGTAGGCGCCTATTTAGCCAGAAACAAGATGTTGGGCCACGTATGTGATAAGGACGAGTCGAACGAATCGATCTGGCCTTGTCTTCATGGTGGCAATTGGGGTTTACGAAAACTCGGGGACCCTAAAAACACACCCCCCCCCCCCCCCCCCCCCCGAGTGGGAGTCCCTTATAATAAGGGCCCCACTAAGGTACCCCTCAACCCTACCCTTAACCCCAAACCCTGAACCCGAAACCCTAAACCCTAAACCCTAAACCCTAAACCCTAAACCCTGTATCGGAAACCACCATATACGCCTATCTCCAGCGACGCCCGAAGCGATGTAAAGTGTGCAACAGGCCTGGATTCCCACTGCCAGCTCCGTCGCGGAGCCTGCTCTACTTGGCTCAGAGTGTGATAGGAGCTGCTTTGTAGGACTTAGGGAGGGTTTAGGGTTTAGGGTTTAGGGGGTAGGGGGTTTAGGGTTTAGGGTTTAGGGTTTAGGGTTTAGGGTTTAGGGTTTAGGGTTTAGGGTTTAGGGTTTAGGGTTTAGGGTTTAGGGTTTAGGGTTTCGGGTTTAGGGTTTAGGGTTTGCTCTCCTCTTTAGGATTTCACGATGCCCCTGCTGAGGGCTTAGGGAATAGGAGAAAGTGAATGAGAAAAGGGAAGAAAGATGCCTCTGTAGAACATCTGAACAGCTGAAGCCCTATATACACCCTTAATTAACCCATATTGAGAAAAACCATGGGGCAGTTCTCAAAATTATAGTCCTGTGCTCGGGTTACACAGTACCATCATGTAGGGAACTGCCACAGCAAACAGTCCAAACCTACTCGAACCCAAACCCTAAACCCTAAACCCTAAACTCTAAACCCTAAACCCTAAACCCTAAACCCTAAACCCTCAGATGACCAGGGATGACCTGGGAGCTTAAACCCTCAGCCCTCGCGGTGGAAAGCTGCTTGGTGTTCACGGTTTAGGGTTTCGGGCTATGTCAGATTACAGTCCACTCGGACACCCGGGCTTCCCAAGCGGTTTTGTAAGGCATAAAAGGGAGAACACAGGCTTTTGCATGCACTACGTTCATGCCTGTAATGTTAGTGTAGTGTGCCCACGCATCAAGAGTCTAATTTTGATCTGCATGGAGATACGATTATTGGTGTGTTTTCGTGCGCCCTACAGAGATAGTATAAGGGCGATATAACGTACAATGAATATTGTTGCCTTATATTCTACTGGATTCTTCATTCTAATCCTCTCAGTTTTGCTTGCTTAATCGAGTTATAAGCTGAATCCATAGTTGATGCCCAATGCCCTCCACCTCGCAGCCGCCCATGCATCCCAAGAATGATCCGTAAACTTCCCTAAGCCGCTAGAAGATAACCCTACCAAGAAGTCAAAAAAGCTTCCTGGCGATGGGTGCTGGAGTGCCAAGTAATCTAAGCAAGGTAAACTTTTGGCTTCATGGACTTCTTCAAGGAACCAAACAACGCAAAAAAAGCAAGGGAAGCGTAACGCAACTTGTGGTTTTAGGTATCCTTCGTTGAAGGCTTCGCGATGATAAGAAGGGTGGGTGCCGCAAAACGAGGTGCTCGGGGTGGGTTTAGGGTTTAGGGTTCAGGGTTCAGGGTTCAGGGTTTAGGGTTTAGGGTTTACGGTTTAGGGTTTACACAGAAGCTGCGAGGTTCTCCCACTCTCGCAGTCTCAGGCATACCCGCCCTGAGTTGGGAGCGCCCATGCCTGATGCATCCCAAGCACATCCCAAGCGAACCGCCACAATTTAGGGATTGAGGGTTTGGGGGTTTATGGGACCCTAAACCCTAAACCCTAAACCCTAATCAGGAACAGTTCCTGCCTGCACTGTGTGAGGAAGGTGGCAAAAGCAGCACCTCGAGGGTTGAGGGTTCATTATAGGGTTTAGGGTTCAGCGTTCAGGGGCTTAGGGCTTAGGGGTAGTCATGATAGTGGGCTTGGTGTTGAGGGTTTATAGGGTTTGTGGCTTACAGGTCAGGGTTTTTTTGATCATGTTCATGAGTTGAGGGTTTACAGGGTGTAGGGTTTATATGGTTTATAGGGTTTACAGGCTTTGGGGGGGGGGGGGGGGGGGCTCTTAGGCATTCTAGGTCTTCAGGCGCTCAGGCATCAAACAAAAACCTGATCTTGAACCACAATCCACAAGCTCCCTGGGCCTAGGGTTTAGGGTTTAGGGTTTAGGGTTAGCTCCCTGGGCCCTCTGCCCATCTCTAAACCCCCAAACAAGGATGTACACGAGATCACCTAAGCAGGATGCTGGCACCCAAGTCCTAAATCCTAAGCCCACGACCGTAAACCTAAGACCTACACCCTCAAGCCCTAATCCCTCAACTCAATCCAGAAAGCCTTAAACAGGGTTTAGGGTTTAGGGTTTAGGGTTTAGGGTTTAGGGTTTAGGAACTCTACACCAAACATCCTGACCCGAAGCCCTAATGCCTCAACTCAAGCCAGGAAACCTTATGCCCCAGAATTCCCCAAGCCAGGAACCTAAACAAATTACACACTCCAACCCTAGGATACCCATAGAACTACAACGTGAACTTCCCAGGTACCCAGTAGATCTCCAAACCCAAAACCCTGTATTGCTACCCCAAATCCCCAGCGTGTTAATTCCATCCTCGCAAACCAGGATACCAAGCCACCAGTCCCGGCATTGGAGTCATTGAAGTTCAGGGTTTAGGGTTTAGGGCGGTTTCGGGTACAGGCTCAGTGTTTGGAATTCTTGTTGTTTTGTGCTTTTTCTTTGGGGGGGGGGGATCATGGAGTGTGCGGTTTGAAGTCTAAAGGGTTCAGGAGTGTCAGCATGATGTCATCTAGCAAGCCCGGCCCCCAAGCCCACCTAAGCCATAAACTTCGAAACCTCTAAAACTGTTAAGTCCTAAGTCCCAAGCCCTGACCCGAAACCCTAAACCCTAAACCCTAAACCCTAAACCCTAAACCCTAAACCCTAAACCCTACGTCCCTAAACTCTGAGCCCACCAAGCTTCAAGCCAGGGGGCTGCCTTCCCGAGGAGCAGCGTGCTTTTGCGACGAAAAAGACCTGGGCTGCGTTTAGGGTTTAGGGTTTAGGGTTTAGGGTTTAGGGTTTAGGGTTTAGGGCCAAGGGGCTGTTGAGGGTCTTTAGTGTGCGAAGGTTCCTCTGGAATGACATGAAACAATTTGTGCCTATACCTCAACACATGTGTATATGTATGAATGCGGGTATATATGTTTACATATATATATATGTATATATATATATATATATATATATATATATATCTAACATGTGTGTACATATACACGCGTATATATACATATTATATATATAGATAAATGTATGCACCGCCGTGTACATATTCATTTTGTTTGTTGAAGCGCCTTCAAAATTTCGGAGATTACTTGCCCCACTCAGTCCTTTCAAAAGCTGAACCGCAAGGCGTCCTGACTTTTATTTGTTCATGAGCTTCCCGATGAAGTAGCATGGCAACTAGCAACTTCATTCCAAAGAGGGTGCCCACTATTCCCATTAGCTAGGTTCACAACGCTGGTTTCTGCCTGTCTGGAACCGTTCCAAGCTTTTCCATGGTTGATGCACTGGCAAAAATCGAGCAAACATGCTGATAACCAGTGGATGTCCTGAAAACAAACTTGAAAGATCATCTTCGATGCAAATTAGGCCAGTTATTCGTATTCCTGCAAGAAAATGTGCAGCCGAGGATGAACATTTTCTGGCAATGAACTCGATCCTCAACAGTGCTGCTCCAGCATTTTGGTTCTGGAGTGGACAAACTCTAGACACAAGAGATCAGGCACACTCTTCCCCTTGAGACAACTGTTCGCACACATTCCAATGACTACGTGTCGTCTAATCCACCCACACACGATATCTCCTGAGTCGTCAATGAAACGTTCAGAAGGAGTTCTTGACTATAGTCTGCGTGGGGTCAAAAGCCAGAAGTGTGAGAGTGTCTGGTTTCGCGTGTAGGGTCTGAACCCCAAAGCCCAAACCTTTGTTTTTGGGTTTACGGTGGTTTCTGAGCCGCAAGCGTTCAGCTTTGGGCCTGTCTAAAGACCCATATTTCTTTGCAAAAGAGGTAGTTTTTAGGGTGTGTGTACTCGGTCGCGAGATCCTTTCTTTCCTGGAGCGCGCCTGAGAGGCTGGATCTTTTCTGTTTAGGATGGTTGGAATATCCAACCTCATAGCGGAAAGAACTTGACAACCCGGTTTTCTCCGTTTCGCGGGTTTCATCCACCTTTTGATACTATTTGGGGGTTTCCGAGGTTAGGGGCACCTTATGCAAGCCTCTAAACCGCAAGCCCCTAATCTCCAATCCCAAGCCCCCCCCCCCCCCCCCCCCCCCCCCCCCCCTCCCCCCCCGCCTTCCCCGCACTACTCTCCAGTACTGCCGTGTTCCGGAACACCCCGAACGCTTTTCACCCCTAAACGCTAAACAATGAACCCTGAACCCTAACCCTAAACCCTAAAACCCTAAGCCGCACTGCTCAAAGGCGATCCGCATGAGCCAAACCAGTCACGCTAACCCCTAGCCCCTTAGGGTTTAGGGTTTCGGGTTTAAGGGTTTAGGACTTAAGGGTTTAGGGCTTCCACACCATAAACCCGTCCATGAACCGCGAGGCTGTTGGTTCCGATCGGAGTGTCCAGGGCTTAGCGAAAAGGTTTCTAGACTGCAGCTGAGGCACACATGGTGCACATCCAGTTGGGTGGTTCGCCTCAGCGGAGGCTCTAGCAGCTATGGGCCGCATCTTACTGTAGGTCAGTAGGGAATGAGGGAATGAGGGAATGAGGTACCCTATATAATCCCTGAAAGGGTACCTCCTTCCCTCATTCCCTACTAACCAACAGTAAGTCATGTTTCGATGCTGTCAAGACAGTTGTAATGGGGAGGAGGCGGAGGAGGAGGACCCGACCCGATGGGTGGGGAACTTTCAAATCAAAAAACTCACTGACGACGCAAAGAACCAAAAGCTAAGCCGTAAACCCTAAACCCTAAACCCTGAACCCCCAACCCTAAACGATTGCAGTGGGTTTCCTCGACATGCCGAGTCTCCTTACAAGCACCTCTTTGACCCCCTTAACGGTAAGCCCAAGCTTTAGGGTCTAGGGTTTAGGGTTTAAAGCTTTTAGCAGAGACTTTGTCCAATAATATGAAGGACGTTAACAACATTGAATAGGTTCATGGCCTTCGAAACCATCAGAAGAGTCATAGTCATGATGTTGCGAATATTCATAAAGTTCACATGAGATGCTCGTAATATTCAAAACCCAAAATGTTGAAATATTCCTCTGATTCATCGCTAATATTCGAAGCGTTAACAATGTTCATAAAAATTTGTTAGAGTATTCGTAGTACTCAAAGTATTGAGAGCGATGAGACCGACAGGCGTTGGTGCTTGATCTTTAGGGGCTTAGGTTGTAGGGTTTCGGATGTAGGGCTTCGGGGTCTAGAGGTCTAGATCTTAAGGGGTCTAACAGGAGGCTTGATGGACTGTTTGGCGCAAGGTTCAATGAAGCCTTCAGGTCCTTAAGCTGCCTGCAAGGCTGAAACGGGTGCGGCCTTCAGCCTTGCCAGGAACTGAAAGAGAACCTCGCAACCCCCAAGCCCAAACCCCCAAAACCCTGTTGAACATGACCTCCTAACACCTTCTCTCTAAGGGAGAAGCAGCAGCCTCTCTTACTATAGGGGCCTGAAGAATTCGAATTCGAATAGGGTTCTTAGGGTCTGGGGGGGGGGTGACTGTAGTACAATTTATCAAGAGACCTTATAAGGGAATACCATTAGTAATCATTAGCAAGTATTCCGACCCCTCTCTTAGGCAAGCTTCGCTTCCGATGGAAATCAGGTCGACCTCTGCTTCCGGCTCCTGAAGCGGGCAATGATGGGTTTAGGGATCTCGGGGTTTTGGGGTTTGTACGGTTCAGGGCCTTTCCGATTTACTACTATCTGCTGAAGAATCCCCACAAAACATGAAAAAGAAATCCCGATATTGCCCTTATCAAGAGGAATCTTTTTCCTTTTTTTGGGGGGGTTCTTCAGCAATTTGCAGATTAGAAGCTTAGTTCCGAAAGCGTTGCCAGCAATGCTTGTCATGAGGGCCGTACATGCGAGCTCAACACTGCGATCCTGTTGTTTGCCAACTGCTCTGTTTTGGGAAGACTAGCTGCAGATAGCACAGCGCCATCGAGAGCATCGTAGGGAGTTGGGGCTTTCGGTACGGTGCTTGTTGCAGGGTGACACAGTTCAGGCATGTCTAATACATCGGAGGCGTCGTTCCAGGCCGATGTGTTAATGAAACTTGTGGGCTGCACCTTTATGCATTGATTTGAGGCCGGACACATCCAGCAGGGCTCCATGGTTGAAGCCACTCCATACCTGCTGAACATCTTTAAGCCCAAAGCCCGAAAGCTGTTGAACATGAAGTCCCGAAGCCCAGAAAACTTCATAAACCCTAAGCCCTACACCCTACACCCTAAACCCTAAACCGTTCATGTCGAACGAAGCCAGGCCTCAGAGCAGGAAGCATCTTGTTGCAAACCTGATTTGCCATGGGCAGAACCCTACTGTTTGGAGGTGCAGCTTGTAAGTGGGCCAATTGCATGCACGGCATCATGTTTGAGGCCGAGTGTTTGACGTCCATGCTATATCTGCCTGGCTGCTCCTCTGCGCCAGTTGGCCGCTTCTGCTACGGACGTTACACATCGGTTCCCAGATTCATGAACCGAATTCTCCTGAACAAGTGATCAGGGAATGCCAATGTAAAGGCTGACCCAAAGCCGAGATTCCAAGCCCTGTTGGCAGCCAAAACACAATGTAATAGGGGTTTAGGGTTTAGGGTAGAGACTTCCCACCCACCAAAACTCAGTGCAAGCCCCCCATCGACACGGTCGAAGCCATGGCTTGCGCAGAACTGCTGTGCATCTTCCCGAGCCAAAAGGCGTGTGACGCCAACACACACGGAAGAACATGGCTTATTGCACAAGCGGAACCTTCGTGCTCCCAGAGAAACGCAATATGAACGACAACGAAACCTGTCAACAAGCGATCTTCCGGCCGCTTTCCGTACATGAGCAGCCGTGTCGACATGGAACAACGACGGGAGGATAGCAGGGCTAAACTGAGCACCCAAGCATTGAGTGACAATCAAGCATGATGTGGTTGAAGCGCATCACGAGTCCATTTCATCCGTGAAAGTGCGGCGGCCACGACTCAAACAAGGGCTCGTTCCGCAAGAATGCGATCGCGTGAAGAGCTCGATGCTCAGTGTTCGCTCACGCCTTCGAATTTCTTCATGTACATACATGAGTGCTACCCAACGCATGGACGAACCACATGGGGTTTCCGAAAATGGGGGGGGGGGGGTACCTTATTGGGGTCCTCATTCTAAGGGAATCCTGTTTAGGGGGTCCATTTTAGGGGTCCCCCTAGTTTCGTAAACCCGCAGATGACTCTACAAGCATGCCCCTGAACCTTGAACCTTGCTCAACCTACCCACCCTAAACCCTAAACCCTAAACCCTAAACCCTAAACCCTAAACCCTAAACCCCAAACCCTAAACCCTAAACCCTAAACCCTAAACCCTAAACCAAGCTCTTGACTTTGGAGTCTCGGGGCGAAGCTTCACGGAAGGCTTTCCAGCACCTCTGCCCTGTAAGCCCTTGAGGTCTCTTGAGGACTCCCGAGGTCTCTTTATGGGTGGCTTGAGTCACTCGAGTGAGGTTCTGACGAAACGACAAACCCCTACACCCTAAACCCTAAACCCTAAACCCTAAACCCTAAACCCTAAAACCTAAACCCTAAACCCTAAACCCTAAACCAACCCTGGCCCGAGCCTAGTTGGACATCGGCATGCGGCGAAACTTCCTTGGGAGAAGGTAGGGGGAAACATGAGTTCCGAGTGGATAACCCATGCAGGGTTAAGGTTCTAGGGTTTAACATTAGGGTTTAGGTTTAGGGAATTTAGGGGTTTTTGGGCTTGGACGTAGTGCTTCGCAGGGGGGGCTGGGGTGAGAGGTGTGGACGCGCCCAGGGCGCCGATCCCACTTTGGAGTTCAGGCGAGGGTTTCGGTTTAGGAAATGCACCAGAAGAACGTTTCCGGTGTTGCGAATTGGTCAATGTGCCTCGGTAAGCACTGATGGCTTGCTCGCACGAAGCATCAACTAATTAGGCAGGCCGGCGACCGGCAGACCGGCGTCAGGGCAAGACCCCACATCCTCGACTGGAGGACATGGCTCTGCGTGAGGCCAAACCCTAAACCCTAAACCCGAGCAATGTCATGTCAGCATCACATTGTGCCTGGCCAACACGCCAACTCACTTCTCTGATTCAGCCGGCGCCCTGGATTAAGAGGGGAATCGCGCAAGCTACATCCACCCACCCACTCCCCTCTTGCCAGGACCTACTGTGGGCCGAAAAGAAAGATGCCCAAAACCCTGAAGAAAAAAAGCTTGCAAGCTCTCTGAGTGCAATGTCTTGGAGATGTGTAAGGCTTAGAAAGGGGAGGATGCGTGACTCGGTCAAGTCTGGGTTGCTTGGTAGCTTAGAACTCAACTTGGGGCTCGGAACCAACACCGAAGTTTGGCAGCAACACGGGCACAGTCGAAGGTTGAGGGCTTATGGAAACAGACTCTGCACAAAGAAGTTCGAAACTAGCTCTCCTGCCCACTGTGCTGAAGAAAGGGTTGGGCCTCTTGGGCGTTCCACAAACGGGGGTGAAGCAAACAAATCAGGATCAACAAAACTCTCTCACTGGTTCCAAATAATCTTAGGTGCGACTTTTCTGACTGTGCGCAAGCCAAACGCTGTAAATTGCAGCATCTCGGACTGTTCAAAGCCTCCAAAAAATGCTGTGAACCACCTGTATTTCTAGTTCCACATGCTGGAATTGAGCCGGCTGCACATACAGGAAACTACAGAATCGCTGATTGCCGTTCACATGCTGCAAGTTGCAAGCATCTGTGCCTGTTTAACTCAAAAGCTCTAACTCCTTCAATCCGTCGGGGCTTGAAGATATGCTAACATAGATAATACATACTATATATAACATAAAACATATAGCATCTGCTACATCATACATGACATAACATAAACATGTACATGACATAACATGAGGCGGCCAATGCTGCAGGTTGCCAAATTCCCGATGGTTCACAGACTCCAAACTTGTGAACGACTACAATATACTTCTTCCTGCTCACGGGTTTCAAACAGACGATTGCTTGCAAAGTGAAGAGGATAAGTTTAACAAGAATACGTTTGCCTGGATGGGACTTGCCTGCGCTGATGGTTTGGCTGTGCCATCTCAGCACATCCCTTTTACTTTGCAGGGTCTTTTGTTGGTTTGTAAGGTCTTGCTTGTGAGGGAGGAATGATTGAAAGAGTGAGTTGGTTGGTTTGACTTTGCGAGGGCTGGGGCCACCGTGCTCACCCTTCTTGGCCTGGATTTGGTGAAGCTTAGGGGGAGTGTTTGAAAGCATGATTTCGTTGGTTTGTTTTTGCCACAACTCAGGCCTGCCGTTGTTAAAACATGGCTTGGCTGGCTACTTCAGCTGGGCTTGGTCAAAGCGGCCGGGTTTGGCGCGGGGGAGTGCTCCCTATCCCGACCCCTTGCAACAGCGCAGTACAGCTCTTTCAGCGTGCCAAGTCCGTGATTGGATTTACCTAAGTACTGGATTCCGTAACTCGAACGAAGGTAGCACGTCTGGTCTGTAATTAGACAGCAGTAAAGTATTGCATTCGGTTTAGCCAACAGGAAACTCTCTAAGTAGCAGTGTAGCATGAATACATGCTGTTGGAAATCAATGTTCAGATATCATGCCTGTAGTAGTCAGTAGTTATAGAAAAATTGAACTAGCAGTTACGGAATGTGAATTGCCAGAAGCCTCGTATGAAGATTATTGAACTAGTACTAGAAGGGTTGTCATGAACCTTGGTTGGTATCAGTGGTTGCTTCGGTCATTCGTGGTTTCTCCTCTTTGATTTGCTACTTGTTTCTCTTATTGCTGTATTGCTTGTAGTAGCGCACCTTCGTTTGTTGTTTCGTTATTTCTTGCCTTCTTTCCTGATCTCTTTCTTAGCTTGTCCATCTCTCTCAGTCTCGTTCTTTCCTCACTTACTTACTTACTTACTTACTTACTTACTTACTTACTTACTTACTTACTTACTTGCCTGCTTACTCTCGTCGTTCCATCTCCCGCCTATGATGCTCATGAAATTGCTTGATGCCTGTGACTGCATGGGTGCCCCCGAGGCAAGTCTGTACACCTCAGCCATCCCCAAATCCCTATGTTGACTTTCTCAACTCCCAAAGAACCCAATACCCCTTAGTTTTGAAAGATCATGCTCTCAAAAGCTTCAGCCATTTACAGCAACTGAGGGTCTGGGTAATTCATACCCCTACCGCCTATACCATTTAGAGCCTACAATACTTTCCCTCCTTTACTACTAATTGCTTAAGAACCCGCCAAATACATGAAAATATCCGTCCTAAGGGTAATATAGGGATTCTTATTACATATTTTGGGGGGGGGTCTTAAGCTAATAGTAGCTTAGGGATTTCGGTCTTCCCCGGTCCCTCCCTCGCCAGCCAATGCCGCTGCATAATCAAGCAAAGCGGCTGACGAGCTCTCGGACACTATGCTGCTCTCTTTTGACGTGTCACTGCCTCACGAGAGTGCAGGCAACGCAGAGTTGGCAAAGCCCGAAACTCGAATAGAGAAGAACCCTAAACAGCCTTGACGACTTCGGGGAAGTCCCTACAGTCTGTCAAATGATCTTTTCTTCAGGTCTGCCAGGAGTTGCTGCCTGGACCCAGTCCCCAAGAATCTCAAACAAGGCTTTGATTCCGAAAGCCCAACTCGCGAATGAACTTGTTGTTTGGGGTTCGCTCTAAACTTATCTCATCTGCTGTCTTCTGTCAACCCCCCCCCCAACCCCCGCCCACCAAGTGGCATACCCCGGTTGCACAAGTGCGCACGGGCCGGGGCCAATCAGCAAGGGTTTCGGCTTGGCAGTTCCTTTCCACTCTGGGCGCTTCGGGAGAAAGTTGTGAACAGATGCATTTTGAAAATCGGGTGGCCCCCTGAACGGAGGCCGTGTCAACGAGTCTCCCTTGGAGGCATTACAAAGCAGGCGGTTTTGTGTGTACAGCGCTCTCAAAACGATTCTCCCGCCTGTCATTGAAAACCACCGTCCGGGTGGATATCCCTGAATTGCTGCAATGATGTGTTTGCATCACTGGTGGCCCTAAACCCTGAACCCTGAATCCTGAGCCCTAAACCCCTGAACCCTAACCCCTAGCTGCTGTGTTGAACTCGTTTTGCTTCTATCGTTGTTCAAGCATGGTTTCTGCCCTGAACGTTGCCGGTCTCGGCTTTGCGAGCACATTTGCACATGTGCATGTTAAGGGGATGCTGCTCTGCACTTCTCGACATAGGAAACAAACCAATTATAACTGTACTTATAACCATATTAGGGCACTTAAGGGGCTTATAAGTGGGTTATAAGTAGGTTTGCTTCATTTCTCAGGTGGGAACAATGTTAGTGCGTGCGGCCCGACTCTCCTGTTCGTCAAAACGCGCCTTTACGCCAACGCCTGGCTGTGAGCACTTTCGACTTCAAAGGTAGCCGTGTGTGTGTGTGTGTGGCATGCTGTAATACATGCAGGATTCATTTCCGCGAGTCCCACCTTTGCCTGCGTGCTTCCACAACGTGCCTCTGAATGCCCTCCTCGATCGGTCCCGGCCCTCATTGGATTGCACAGCTTGACTCTAAACCCTAAACCCTAAACCCTAAACCCTAAACCCTAAACCCTAAATCCTAAATCCTAAATCCTAAATCCTAAATCCTAAATCCTAAATCCTAAACGCACCTGCTAGGCTAGCTCCCTGAATGCCCAACGTCAAAGAGAAAACTCTCAAGCCACCAGTGACGGTCATCTCATCCCTGAAGCTCTGAACTCGCTACACTTAACAGGGTTTAGGGTTTAGGGTTTAGGGTTTAGGGTTTAGGGTTACCCCAACCCTACACCCTAAACCCTAAACCCCAAACCCTAAACCCTAAACCCCAAACCCTAAACCCTAAACCCCAAACCCCAAACCCTCAACCCTAAACCCTAAACCTCCAAGTATTGTGGGTTCTCGAGGTACTACGCGAAGCTGTGCCTGTGACGAAGGGCGGCTTCCAGAAGTTCCGGTGGCTGTCCTTGTCCAGACATTGGGGTTTAGGGTTTGGGGTTTAGGGTTTAGGGTTTAGGGTTTGGGTCTAAACCCTAAACCCTAAACCCTAAACCCTAAACCCTAAACCCTAAACCCTAAACCCTAAACCCTAAACCCTAAACCCTAAACCCTAAACCTAAAATCTCAACTTCGAAACTGGCCCAGGTGGTCGACGCGGAAGTTGCGCTTACAAGTTTAGGCAAAATAGTAGCCCTAAACCCTAAACCCTAAACCCGAAACCCTAAACCCTCATGGTTGCCGGGAATGCCGTGCGGAAGGGGCTTCGTGGTTTGGGCTCGGAAGCGGTGTAGAGGTTCGTGCATGCTCTACTTGGGTTTAGGGTTTAGGGTTCAGGGGTTCAGGGGTTAGGGTTTAGGGTTTAGGGTCTAGGGTTTTGGGTTGAGGGTTTAGGGGTAATTACTTCTTAACCAATTATAACCGTACGTATAACCCACTTACAAGCCCCTTAAGTGCCCTAAAAGGGTTCTCAGTACAGTTATAAGTACAGTTATAATTGGTGAAAAAACTACCATGAACCTCATAGTAGAGTTGTCTACAGGAGCTGACCTACATGGCCGGTGTAGCTAAAGGGAGCTGCGGATTTTGTGTACGGTTTGGGACCTAAGCAGTACACTTAGGCAAGCATTTGTGAAAACCGTGGGGGCTTCATGCGCAGCAGGGGCCTAGTGAAATAGAAGAGGTATTTGGGGTAGTTTACATTCTAGTTTTGGGGAGCTGCGGGAAAATGAAGGATGGTACCTTCATTATATAGTGCAGTTTAGGACGGATACCTGAAGCTCCAAACTCAAAAATGCTAACCACACACTACAAGTTTCAAAGGCAATGCCACATGACACAGTAACCAACGAATTTGTGGTAAAGGTTTCTTTTCACCACAACCTGAGCACGAATCTCAACTCAAAAAATGAGGTGATCTCAGGCCGGGGCGTTGCTGGCGTCGCTGAGGGGATAGGCAGAAAAGTTCAAACTGCTTTCCTTGGCACGGTCGCAGGCGCTAAGCCCGAAAGGCTCAATAAACCTACCTGGACATGCTTGGGATATCGAGACACCAGTTCTAGGTACTCAGGGGCACAACGGTGAACCCTAGGCCAGAAGACCGTCACCATGTCACCTCACACCCTAAAACAAAATCTCAGCTCCAAGACAGGTACGTAAGCTTCGTTCGGAAACAAACCTGACAGCCACGTAGAGGGTTCGGGATGCCTCAAGTTGGCCTGAAAAGCCACGACGCCCATGCCTGTTTCCTCAACCCTAGACCCTAAATCCTCAACCCTGTTTCTCAATGTCCTGAAGCTCCAAACCCCAAGCCCCCAAACTGCCCAGCTGTCTTAGGATCTTGAGCCCGAACAAACCCGACACCGCTCAGGTAAACCTTGGGGGGGGGGGGCTAGGGGCACACCAAGAACTGCCCTAAACCCTAAACCCTAAACCCTAAACCCTAAACCCTAAACCCTGGACCCTCCAGTCCAAACCCTCTGAGTTGAGAGGTTGGGCATCTTTGCGGCGTGGGCACTTTCTGCGAGCTGCATGTGTTTAGACACTGGCTGGTTCTGGTTTGGGGTCTGCCGTCCTAAGGGTTTAGGGTTTAGGGTTTAGGGTTTAGGGTTAGACCCGGAACCGAAACGCTGAACTCTCTGCTCCGAGCTAGCGTCGACGTAAGAAGAGGGAAGGCTGCCGCAGTGGCTACCACTGACACGGCTTCCCTGCAAATGGAGCAACTGCTCAAGCCCCCCCCCTCCGAACACATGCAAAAGACAAAGCCCCAATGCACTAGAGAATCCTAAGCCCCAAACCCATAGTCCTGGTAACTTGCACTATCTGTGCAGATTGCCTTGTGAGTCATGTCTAGGTTCCCCATTAGTTTAGGAAACGGCAAGGCTTCAGAGTTCAGGAGTCAGGGAACTGGACCCCCCAAGAGAAGGTTTCTAGGGTTTAGGGTTTAGGGTTCAGGGTTTTAGGGTTTAGGGTTTAGGGTTTAGGGTTTGGGGTTTAGGGTTCAGGGTTTAGGGTTCAGGGTGTAGGTTTGGATGTGGTGGAGGCGTCTACAGGAACTCAGGACGCTTCGGCTTCGGGCAAGTCGGGACACGGCTGCCTTAGGGTAAAGAGCGTATTTAGTGGGATTTTCACCCCTATACCAGCAGTCCTTATTGCGGATTAAGGACTGTGAGTATAAGGGGGAACATCCCAATGTGTAGGGTGTGGTTAAGTTTATGAAGGGTTTAGGGTGTAGCATTCATGGTTGAGGCTTGAGAGAGGTGTTCAGGGCTCATGCGTTCATGTGTCTTACCAGTCCGTCTGAGAAACACGCAGCTACACCCTAAGCCCCAAAGCGTAAACAGGAAGCCAAGAGCCCTCCTGCGATAACAAAGCCTTAGGAACTTCGGGCTTTACGGTGTAGGTTTAATCGTTTAAAGGGTTTCGGGCAAAGGGCTTCAGGGTTTTAATGGCCTTGATGAGGGTTGCCTTTAGGAAGCAGTCCCCTGCCCGTGGCTTGCAGGAAGCCGACCAAGTTGCCCATATTTCCCGGAAACCACTGCGAACTCCCTAAACCCCAAACCCTAAACCCTAAACCCTAAGCCCAAGCCCTAAGCCCTAAGCCCTAAGCTCTAAGCCCTAAGCCCTAAGCCCTAACCCCTAAGCTCTAAGCCCTAAACCCTAAACCGCCTGCACACACTGAACCCATCTGAACCCTCAGCCGCCACACGCCACCGTGCCTCCATCGACCATGCCAGGGAACCCTCCTGCGACCAGATGCTGACGTTCAGAATTTCAGATTTCAGCAGGGTTTAGGGTTTAGGGTTTAGGGTTTAGGGTTTAGGGTTTAGGGTTTCGGGTTTAGGGTTTAGGGAGGTCGGCGGGGGGTTTTCAGATCATCAGGGGTTAGAGGGCCTTTAGAGCTTCTGGGACTGAGCACTGAGCAGGTAAGGTGCGTTGAGACCGTGTCCACCCTAACCCACCCCCCCCCCCCCCCCCCCCCCCCCCCCCCCCCCCCCCCCCCCCCCCCCCCCCCCTCACCCCCCCCACCCCCACACCCAAGAAAAAAGCTCTTCATAGGACAGAGAAGCCCCCAGCTACAAGGTACCTTTTAAGCCCACGGGCACAAAAGGGAAGCATGCTTAACTTGCAAGGCTACTCTCTAGGTGAGGGTGGGTGTACTTGGAGGTGCATGGCGGCTGATAAGTGAGAAGTAGGCTGAGCATACTTGTAACGGGTTCTAGGCTTGGTTAGGGTACTTATAACCCTACTTATATCGAGCCATGACGCTCCAAGCTAAGCCCTAAGCCCTAAGCCCCAAGCCCCAAGCCCCAAGCCCCAAGCCCTAAGCCCTAAGCCCTCAGCCTTATGCCCTAAGCCCTCAGCCCTAAGCCCTAAGCCCTAGGCCCTAAGCCCTAGACCCTAGACCCTAGACCCTAAACCCAAACCCTACTTACAACTACCCATGAACCTTCAAGTAGGTACTGCAAGGCCCTTTCTCAAAGCCAGCACAGCAAAACTTACCGTTGGTTAGTAGGGAATGAGACGTACCCTATATCCCCCAAATTATACCCTTTAAGGGTTTAGAAAGGGTACCCCTGTATCCCCCTCTATATACCCTTTAAGGGACTAGAAAAGGGAACCCCTATATACCCCTACATACATATATATATATACCCTTTTAAAGGATTAGAAGAGGGTACCCCTATATCCCACTATATATATATATATATATATACCCTTTAAGGGATTCTCTAGGGTACCTCATTCCCTCAATACCCACAACCCCAACACCCCCACACCCCCACACCCTAAACCCGAAACCCTAAACCCTAAACCCTAAGCCCTAAACCCTAAACCCTAAGCCCTAAACCCTAAACCCTAAACCCCTCATTACTTACGAACCAACAGTCAGGACAAGTGCCTCGGATCTGGCATCCTCGGATGCCCGGATATTGGCCTTTTGCAAGCACAAAGATGGGGGTTTAGGGTTTAGGGTTTAGGGTTTAGGGTTTAGGGTTTAGGGTTTAGGGTTTAGGGTTTAGGGTTTAGCGTTTAGGTTTAGGGTTTAGGATCTGTTTTTGGCCGCGGTAGGTGTAGGTTGGTGGAAGATTTTTGGCTTCAGTGGGCCAATTCTCCAACAAGAAGCACCATTTGGGACTCCTGTTGCAATACGGAGCTGTATGTTCTTGCCGCAACTTAAGAACTGCCCATAAGAGGTAGGCTGTCCATGAGGCGATGAAGAAGCACCATAATCACAGAGGGTTCTCTTTATTGACATGATGGTACCCTTGTTGGCTCCCTGTTAGGGTACACAGGCCAGGGACGACTCGGGTTGAGCTTGAAGTGTGGTTGTGGTCAGAGTCGCTCAAGGAAAAAAATTGACACGGGCAGCCTCCCAGATCTTCGTCCGTCTTGCGTACCCTAAATGCAAGGCTGTTGTGCAGTACTAGGCCCCCCCTCCCCCCCTCTTCCCGAAACGAATTTCAGAGGACTGCACATAATCGCTGCTGCCAAGCTGCCTCTGCTGAGTCAGCGCTCGCTGAGGCCGCACTCTCACTCGGCTCCTGCACTTTTTGCATACGTGAGGGGAAGATACAAGTGGCACACACCCAAGGGGGCTATCAGAAACCACTGAGGGGAGGTAAGCCATATTCAGGGCCCATATAAGTACCCTCAGATGCTTGCGGGAGGGGTTTGCCACTGGAGTCTTCCTGTGCTTTCGAAAAGCCCGTTCGGATCTATCAAGCGTAACCTACATAAAAGCAGGGAGAAACGCTTATGATTGGGAATATCTCCCCTCTTTGAAAACTACAGGGTTCCTCCGAAATTACCGTCGACAGGGGCTTAGACAAAGGAAATCCATAGCGTCTCTCTCTCTCTCTCTCAGAACAGATACGCTAGAGCTGCTTAAAAAACTTGAATAGAGATCTGTGGTGTCATCCTTCCCTCTGAGTGACGTTTCTTCAAAATGACATATTTCGAACTGAGGGCTTAATGTTCAGGGTTTACCTGTTGCCCGTTGGATTTCCAGATCTTCTTCGACCCTGCAGACAGACAACTCTAAGAGCTTCGAAGGGTGCTTTCGTGTGAAGCAACATGCGCTGCTCCGTCCACCGCGAGAAAAACCACTCAAGAACTCGGCACCTCACAGACTGAACTCGTAACTAGACATAGGCCCGAAACCCTCAAACCCTGCAGTCAAACAATGCAAGCCTTTCACAGGACTCGGACTAGGCCCGAAACCCCTTAAATCCTGAACCCTGCAGTTAAACAATGCAAGCCTTCCACAGGACTCGGACACGGCAAACAAATGGCTGGTTCTTAGTAGGGAATAAGGGAATGAGGTACCTTTTTGAATCCCTTAAAGGGTATACATAGGGTCCTCATTCCCTCATTCCCTACTCGCCCCAAAACCTAAACCCTAAACCCTAAACCCAAACCCTAAACCCTAAACCCCAACCCTAATCTCTAAACCCTGAACCATGGCGCAGAAAAAAAAAAAACAACTCCTGAGCGGCCTGGGCTCTAGCTGCCTCCTGGGGATTCGCGGAGGAATAGCAAATTGAGGAGGGTTTAGGGTTTAGGGTTTAATGTTGGACCCTCTTTAATGTGTAGGGCCCCCCCCTGAACAGTCGAGGCGTGGATGGGATCCGGGATCCTGAATAAAGGGCCCCGGGGTTTTATATGATTTTAATAGGGAGGAGTTTAGATAGATTTAAAAGGGATCCATATGAATTTAAAAGGGAGCCGCGCGAATCGAAAAGGGGTCCGGGATGAGTTTATATGAATTTACAAGGAATCCATGGGCTTTTTCCAAATTCGGAGCCTCCGGGCCGGGGCCCGGACATTAAAGAGGGCCCCGAAACAGTCCTATTATTGAGGGTCCGAGGGGGCCCCTGGACCACCCCCTTGCCGGATTGAGGGGGACCAATTTTTCAAAAGGTTTCCTTAAAGGAAAATATTGGTTTCGGGCCGGCTGGAATTCCGCAAATCGGCCTTTGAAATCCTAAGGCCCGGCTTTAAAATCAAAAGGCCCGGCATCCAAAATCGGGGCTCCGGGCCGGGGCCCGGACATTAAAGAGGGGCAAGAGGGGCCCGAAACAGTCCCATTATTGAGGGTCCCAGGGGGCCCCTGGACCACCCCCTTGTCGGATTGAACGAAACCAATTTTTCAAATGGTTTCTTAAAGGGAATTAATGGTTTCGGGCCGGTTGGAATTCAGGAGGTCGGCCTTTGAAATCCTAAGGCCCGGCGTTAAATTCATAAGGCCCGGCTTTAAGCCGGAGCCTCGGGGGCCGAAACAAGCCCCAAATCCTTAAAAAAAAAAAAATCGGATTTCGGGAACCGGTTGACTTTAAAGAGGACCCCGCAAACAGTCAGGGGGTCCTGAAGAATTCGGCCAAATTGACTTTAAAGGGGAGGCCCCTACTAAAGAGGGTCCAACATTAGGGTTTAGGGTTTAGGGTTTATGGTCCTTAATCAGCACCCGTTGAATAATACACCTGAATATGATCCTCTTAAACCCGAATAAGGGAACAGATCTAATGTCCCTCTGAAAGAATATTCCTGAGTCTGATCCTCTTAAACCCAATAAGGGAACAGACATACTGTCCCAAGGGCCTACCGAGTTAGGGTCTAGGTGAACCGCCCCTAAACCCTACATCACAAACTGCTTATATCGAGCAGTTTGCTCCAACCTTACAACGGAGGTGTCCAAAGCACACGGCCTCCAAAAAAGCTGACGAAAGCCATTCTCCACGCCACATGAAACAACCCGCCTAAAAATCTCGAACCGGCCAGGACGAAACGTGCAAGCTTAGCCTTAGGTTGCTCACATGGCACGACAGCCTGAGTGAGGGAATGAGGTACGCTGTACTATCCGTTCCCTACTAAGAACCAGGGGGCGTAGGGCTGAGGGCTTCCGATGCTCCTTGAGTGCGATCGTGACTTTTCGTCGTGCGCAGCAGGCCTCGCAATCCAAGGTTTGGGGAGGATATATAAACCCTACCCTAAACCCCCTAAACCCCCTAAACCCCCTAAACCCCCTAAACCCCCTAAACCCCCTGAACCCCATAAACCCCCTAAACCCCCTAAACCCCCTAAACCCTAAGCCCCCAAAACCCTGAAAGGGTTTCGGGGCTGTCATAAGCAGCCAGGGCGGAGGGCGAACTTTGTCATTAGGATTTATCGCGGCTAAGGTGAGCATGAGCCTCGATACTGATTTCTGTCTGAGGCCTTTAAGCATAACACTCAGTCATTCCCCCCCCCCCCCCCCCCCCCCCCCCCCCAAATCTCTCAAGCCTCTAAACCCTAAACTTTGAACCCTAAAGCCCAAAGCCTAAAGCCTAAACCCTATCTCTGAACACCCCTGTGCCGCAAGCAATGAAACTCTAAACCCTCAGCCTTAGATCGCCTAGCCCCCTAGAGAGAACCAACAACAAACAAATAATTAGGGGTACCTTGTTGGGGTCCCTATGAGGGAATCCTATTGTTTGGGGTTCTGTAATTCGGGCTCCCGTATTTTCGTAACCCCCCACATCTGGTGAAGCCAAGATACCCAGGAACGTTGAGGCATTGGCTGCTCGGGGGCGCACATGAGAGTGTCGATAAAAGTGGAGGGCCAACTGGTTGGTTGTCAATCGGCCACTGCGGCCTAGCGCAAGTCCAAGCTCACGTCGAAATGGGCTCTCAGTAGAATTCCACCCTAACCCTAAACACTAACCCCTAACCCCTAACCCCTAACCTCTAACCCCTAACCCCTAACCCCTAACCCCTAAACCCTAAACCCTAAACCCTAAACCCTAAACCCTAAACCCTAAACCCTAAACCCTAACCCCTAACCCCTAACCCCTAACCCCTAACCCCTAAACCCTAAACCCATGACAATTGAAGCCTCAGGGTAGTCACCTAAGGTCCGACACTACTTGGCTGCTCGCCGCAGCTTGCGCTGGCGCTGGCGCAGGGACGGTTCCGTAGCTCGGGGTGGAGCGGAAAAGATTAGGGTTTAGGGTTTAGGGTTTAGGGTTCAGGGTTCAGGGTTTAGGGTTTAGCGGAAAAGAAAGGCTCAGGGTGTTGCGGAGTCTAAAAAAGCAACTTGGGCTGATTCTGCTGAACCCTATACGCCCTTCACCCTGAACCCTCAATCGCTAGCTAGCTGTGTAAGGGGCGACGCGAAGCAACCCACCTGAAGGAATCTGAGAGTATGGCGATTCTTTCGAGCCCTAAGCCCCAACAGCCAAAAGATCTCAAAAGCCTGAAGCTAAAATTTTCTGCCAGTTGCTTCAGACAAGTTGCTTAAGACCAGCCCCCCCCCCCCCAACCCAAAATAAAAAAAGACTATCGTCCCTATATTGCCCTTGTAAGGAAGAACATTTCCTCTTGTTTTTGTTTTTTGGGGGGGGGGGGGGGAGTGGGTGCTTTGGGATACTGGGGAGGGTTTAGGTTTAGGGTTTAGGGTTTGGGATGCGGCTCTCCCCCGAGTGCCCACTTCAAAATCAAGAGGCGACGAAGTTTCGTCACTCTCCTATTCAAATTCCTCAGAGTGCCCCCGATCTTCCCCAAACCCCAAATCTAGCGAGGGAGGTGCCAGTGAACCTTCACTCAACTGGGGTACGTTTGGGGGCCCTAAAACTAGTAAGCTTTTGGGTTGTATAAGGATTATTATGGGGATTCAGGGTAAGCCAAATAATCATATGTTCAAACCTACCCCTCACAAGATCTTTCTGTCAAACCCGAGGTGAGTTCGCATTGTCTAACTATTTGCGTGAATCAACGAAGGATCGGAATCATTCTATATACGAGTTGAAGGACGTGGTGCTTCTATCCCAAGCACTCACTGAACCGATTTTTAAACCTCAACAGCCTTTCCCCCCCCCCCCCCCCCCCCCCACCCCCCCTTCGTCGTCCTTCAACCCTATTCCGTTAGCCCAAACCTCTGACCCTAACCCCCTAAACCCTAAATTCTATTATATACAATGACTACACCACAAAAGCCCAAAGCCCTATCTTCGGTGCATCCACCCTCCAGAGCTTGGTAGCCCGGTAAGCATACCATAACAAGGGCTTCCTTTTGGGGTTGGTTACTTTAGAAGGGAGCCTGGAACCATACAAAAAGGAGCAAAAGTTAGGGTTTAGGGTCTAGGGTTTAGGCTTTAGGGTTCAGTACCCAGAAACCCCAAGTGTACCGGCAGCCGGGCACTCTGAAGGCTGTGAAGCAAGAGACACTGCCGTCGGTGTGGCTCCAGGGCCGAGGGCGAGGCTTAAGGTGTACCTAGAGCAGTCTTGTACCTTGCAAAAGAAACCCTAAACCCTAAACCCTAAACCCTAAACCCTAAACCCTAAACCCTAAGCCCTAAGCCCTAAACCCTAAACCCTAAACCCTAACCCTAAACCCTAAACCCTAAACCCTAAACCCTAGACCCTAAACCCTAAATCCTAAACCCTAAACCCTAAAGCCTAAACCCTAAACCTCACTTTAAGGTATGTACCTGAAGGTTCATGGGTAGGTATGAGTAGGGTTTTAGGCACCCTAAATAAGGCAATCACTATGTATAAATATAGTTGCCTTACTTATGACTTTACTTATAACTACCCATGAACCCCTATGTAAGGCTTATACTAGGGTTTCGGGTCTGGGGTCGAGGGCTGCGAGTTTGGGTTGTGGGGATAACAGATCCTGCACGAATACAGAAGTCTTATCTTAAACCCCAAACCCAAAGACCCTAAACCCCAAACCGCTCGGAGTCTAGGGTCTCTTATCGACAGTCTGAAGGCTTTCCATGCTTCTGAAGATGTATGTGCCATGAAGGCATCGCATTCCGAACGCCGGATGTGGTGGTCAGGTTCCCATACACAGCCCCTAAAACCGCTTAGGGAGTTGAGGGTGGAGTGCGGTGATGGTGGGCACCTGGCAGTGTCTGAAAGTGGAAAAAGTCGCTTGAGCACCACCCGATTGCTAGACTGCTGTGGGTCTCTACTGGCTTGGCTTTCCGGAAAGGCACCTTCGTCCGTCATTTTTATTCGGGGTATAGGGCATTTCAGAAACCCCACTTGCTTCGGCAGTAGCGGAGGAATGAACGGAAACAGCTAACACGGGCTCTTCTTCCCAAAAGTATAAAGGAACCCCCAAAGTATGCCTAAGCCTGCTGAGCGGCTTATGGTGTAGGGTTGAGGTGCAACACTACAGAATGCCATGAGACTTTTCATCCAACTTTGCCGACTTCTGTGGGGAAGGTTGCAGGTCTGCCGCGTCTACCGCAGCGGTGGTGCAGAAGCAAGCGCGCCAATACTTCAATTAGTCATATGAAAACGGCTTCCACCTTGAGCAGCAACGGCACAAGAAGATAAATCTTAAGCAAAGCCCTCCTGCCTCTTTCCACACGGGAGCCGCACAAGCGAAGTCGAAACCCTATCTTCTAGACTTGCTTTAACCCCCCCCCCCCCCCAAAAAAAAAAAAAACAAGGGGAAAACATATCCACCGATATTCAGGGGCTTCACTTCTCTAAAGCTCCAAGTCCTGAGAACTGTGTAAACCGTGGCCGGAAGCCCCAAACGGCCCCAACCCTGGAACTCTGAACCACAGGCCGGAAAGTGCCGCGGGGTACCTCCTAAAGAGGTACCCCAAAATACTCTAACCACACCTTATTATAGAACCCCCCCTCCCGCATGCCTGGCCTCGAAACATGTACCCTTGTTTTTTTTTTTTGGGGGGGGGGGGGGGGGGGTGGAGGAAATGCCCACTTGCTTGGCCATCATCCCAGGGGGCAGTTTGGCAGTTTTGGGCCCAGAGTGTAGGGTTCAGGTCTCAGGAGGGTTTATGGTTGGTTCAGGAGGGTTTGGGATTTAGGGCTTATGCTGCGGCATTCCAGTAGTAGCAGTAGGGCTTGGCCACGGCCCCAAGCTTTGATCCAAACGACCCAAAACCCCAAGTACCTCGGTAAGGGGCCCTTAAATTCCCCCCCCCCCCTAATAAGGAAACTTGTCGGGCCCTTATTCAAGCATACTTTCAGGGGTGCAGGTGAACAGAACTAACCAGGCCATTCTCCATGGCTACATGTTGAAGCAGTGGTCTGAGGGTTTTTAAAAACCTGGTTGTCCAGTACCTAGAAGGACGAAAGGTCAACCTTTGGGATCATAAGGGGGTTCTATTACCCCAAAAAGGTTAAAGGTTACCTACTCTACAGGTAAGAAAACAACAACCCAGAACTGCCGTCCCAATTTCCCCCCTTGCTTTGTGGACAATTCACCTGCTTTCACAAATTTCCTTGTGCAAGACGAGTGCTCTGTGATTTACAGCCGAGTGTGTCGCTGACCTATTGTGTCGCATCGAGCCCAGGGTCGAAGAGACAAGACATTCAATTGATTCCTAAATCCAAAGCCCAGAACCCTCAACCGTGGCCATGGCATGGCAGAACCGCGTATCCTCCAAACGTACAAAAAGCCTCCTACTGTAATCCTCAACTATCTCCACTGAGCCCCAAGAACTTCCTGGCAATGTCCTTGGCGTCGATCCTCCGGAGACCTCGCGCCTGACTGTCTTTGATGCCCGGAGCTGGGGAGAACTTCACCTTGAGGCCCAGGCGTATTGAGAGGCTGCGAGACGGTAGCTTAGGTTGTGGGGCTGCCAGGCGCGGTTGAGTTGTCGCCGCCGGTAGCTATGTGCAGTCAGGAAATGATCCCATGGTTAAGGATGGCATGAAACGTGCCACGCCAGACCTCTCAACCCTGAAACCCTCGGCAACCACTTTCCTACACCTGAAACAAACTTCAAAAGCTTGCGCCTACGCCTTAAGTTGTGCAAGCCCACGTGTGAGCGTGTGTGCATAGGTATGTATGTGTCTCTCTCTCTCTCTCTCTATCTCTCTCTCTGTGTATGTATGTATGTACGGCAGGTAGGTAGGTAGGTAGGTGAGGTGAGGTGAGGTGAGGTGAGGTGAGGTGAGGTGAGGTGAGGTGAGGTGAGGTGAGGTGAGGTGAGGTGAGGTGAGGTGAGGTGATGTGTGTGTGTGTGTTGCATGTGTGTACGTATGTACGTACTGCGTGCATATGCATGTGAATACGTAGATGCATGTGAATGTGCATCTTCTGTCCTCTCCCCACCACCGTTTTCGAAAGGTAGACATTTTAAGAGTGTAAGTCTTGCGAAACAACCAAAACCCCCCGATACAACCGCCCATGGGAAGCATTTTGATCGTTTCAAGGGTATGTAGCTCTACTATGTCTAACAGTTCCAGGTCGTGCTGAAGTAGCTGGTGCTTGGAGTTAGGCCCTCAACCCTAAGCCCTGCACTAGCGATGCCGTCCAAGTAGCATCCAATCAGCCCAACTCTACTTTACGATTCTGCGGCCGTCTCTATACCCCCTGAACCTTGCACATCCCCAGCCGGAGGCCCTAAACCTGCAGGTCGAAACCGGAAAGCCTGAATCCCAAACCATTAGTCTTTGTATGAACTTCATATAGACCAACCTCCACCCTCCACCCTGAACACCATGCAGCTACCGCGCCAGCTGCAGCCCTGAACACCAAGGGAAGTGCACCCCCAGAGCCTAAACCCGAAGACCGAAGCACTTAAACCGCAAAGACTCGAGGAGCGTGCTAGAGGCCCGAGGCGGCAAACGACGTCAAAGAGCAAAGGGGTCTCGGCCTCTGGGTTGACGCTTTGGGGGAGCTTTCGGAACTTGCTGGCCTCTACAGGTTCAGATTTAGGTTTAGAAGGCGCCGGGTCAAGGGTTTACGTTTCGGAGTTGAGGTTTTAAACGGTTGGAACAGAGCGGCCGCTTGCAGATGGGGGTGCCATCCTAGAGTTAGTTCCCTCAAAGCTCAGCCCCTGAAGTGCCCTAAAACCCTAAAACCCAACTCCCAAATCCCTGCAGCCACTGAAGCCCAACTAAACCCGAGTCTGGGCCCCCGAAGATCCTAGCCCCTCAGCCCTCAGCCGAACATCCCTAAACCCTAAACCCTAAACCCTAAACCCTAAACCCTAAACCCTACACCTTAACCTGAGCAAGCATGCCAGAACAACCTAAAGTACTGCCCCAATCAATGGTTCAAGTGCATATCAGCAGGTGTCCACTACACCGATTATAAGGGGAGTATACTAGCCCCAAAAGGGTTCAAGGTTACCTACTCTACTACTAGGTGAAACTTTGCACCAACTAACCTCAATATCCGCATGAGTATTTAGAACTTGTTTACCACCAACGCCTTGCGGGTCAAGAGAAAGCCGGAACAAAATGTTTGACTATTCTGCAACCAGTAAATGTGCCCCCTAAACCCTAAACCCTAAACCTGCAAAATGCAAGGGCCCGAAAAGTCTGACTTACCCATCGAATCTGTGCCTCGTAGACGGAGCTTATGCGAACGCCGGGCAGCTCCGCGTGGAAACCCTGGGGTGTGAGGTTCTGGTGAGGTTCAGGGTTTAGGGCTTAGGGTTTAGGAGCTTAGCTGAGGCCGCTTAAGGACACCTCGTTGAGGGTGTGCCGGGTGTCTTAAAGGGTACTTGGGGGCGGGGGGGGTTGCGGTTTCGTTGACGGTGTAGCTTCGGCTTTCGGAGCTCTCACAACATTCGGACCCCTCTTGAGATCCATGGAGCTGTCCTTCATGGAAGGGCTCTGGTCTTTGGGTACCTAGAGCCCCCAACTACCTTCGTAGAGGCGACAGGCAACTTATTTGCAGGTGCGTGGGAAATGTTCAGCGTCTTGCTGCGGGGAGGTTCGGGTAGGTGCCCTGTGCCGTAAACAAGATTGGGCTGTATGAGGTTTGTTCCTCTGGTGCATGAGATTCCCAGCCTGCTGTGGCATGCTTGATGCAATGCTTCCCATACTCTATACTTTATATAATTCCAAAAGCCTAACCCTAAACCAACCATCACAGTGGCTACAAGCCTGTGTGGCTTCAGCAAGGGACACGTACCGCAAGACTCCTCATCATAAACAGCTTTACCTCGGGTTTGTAGGCATCTTCCCAACCCCCCTAAACCCTAAACTCTAAACCCTACACCCCTAAACCCTAAAGCCTAAACCCTAAACCCCTAAACCCTAAATCCTAAACCCCAAACCCCTAAACCCTCAACTGATGGCCTCACTCTGCTGCTGCTGGAAGTCTGCCTCCGACATCTCCATCCTGGGTCCACCACATTAGTAAGATTAGGGGGTTTAGGGTTTAGGGTTTAGGGTTCAGGGTTTAGCGTTTATGGGGACCCCTTATCTACCCCTTTTCTCCCTATACCAGTTAAGGGCCGATACATCAGATCCCATGACAGGAGGTTGGGCATTATATTCAGGGCCCATGAAACTACCCTTCGAGTTAGGGTCAAATCGGTCGGTTGGCCCCCGGACCCGGTTGGAGATATCGTGGCGATATATACTCATATATATATATATATATATATGCAGATTATTTATAATTTTGTAAATACTATGTATCGGTATATAGAAGCTAGGTCCTGGGCCCACTAAACCAGCCCACACCAAAAACAAATGAGCCGAACAGGTGAAAACATATCCAAGGGCGCTGAAAGCTGTGTAAATCATGGACAAGCCCAGTCATCAAGCTGGCAACCGTACACCTGGTATGTACTCTGAGATGTGGCGGGCGGGGGGGGGTGGGGGTGGTTCCGAAAAGTCGGGGTTCGTTGATTTGCAGGCCACCAGTACGGAGAATAGAAAAGGGGAATCCTCCCGGAAGTCAAGTACTGCTGCGTGGCTGAAAAACACAAATAATTACTGCCAACTCTCCTACCCTAAACCCAAAACCCAAAACCCAAAACCCTAACCCCAAGCATTTCGAACACATCTACATGTAAGGAGAAGACGCTGGCATCCTCGACCTCCCCAAGTGAGGTCATCCAGGAAAGAAGTATCGGCGGGCAAGAGCTCAGAACCCCTGAAGCCCTGAACCGTGAGCCATCCTACAGTTCTACACCCTGAACTCCAACCTAACATCCCCTCTCCGAAGCCCTAAACCCTAAACCCTAAACCCTAAACCCCAAACCCTAAACCCTAAACCCTAAACCCTAAACCCTAAACCCAAAACCCCCCAATCCCCCTCTGCAACACACCGAGGGCGGAGCTGGATTAAGCAAGGGTGTCGTAGATTTCGCGGGGCGTCTCGGAGGACCTAAAAAACGATGAGGGTCTATTCGGGTTTAGGGTTTAGGGTTTCGGGCTGAACATGTACAGGACATAGACTAGGATGACAGTAAAAACCCTCTGAAACATATTCCTGAGTATGACCCTCTTAATTACACCAAATATGACATGTCCCAAGGGCCTACGTAGTAGAATAGGTCTTATTGGGGGGGGGGATCCTGGCCAGAACAAGCCGGTCGAGAAGAAAACCTGCAAGAATCTCCGTCTCCCCTCCCTCTCTCCCTCTCTATGTGCTCTGCCTCTCTTCGCCCTCCTCGGGCATGCAGCCCGCCCGGCCCCATCATGGCCACCCCAAACACACCCAAACACCAACGCCAAAAACCAAAAAAGTGAACCTCACAAGCCGCTCCACGCTCCAGTGGCCCGGCCCCCGAAACCTCAGCCCTGTAGAGCCCAGAACTTCCGGTCACAGGGCCACCATGGAGAGGGCTCCCCAGTGAAGCGTGTATCGAAACCGAAGTGGTTCCGAAATCCCTTAAGGGGCATCTAAGGCGTTAAAAAAAAATGGCGACTTTTGTGCTCTTACTTTGGGGGTCCATATGAAGCTAGGCTGCCCAAGTAACCAAGGCTGAAAAAGGGTGCCCATTTTTGCTTAAAGGGGCTTAAAGGGAACCTAAACCCCCCCCCCAAAAAGGGAATGAGGGTACTACTGGGCATCCTAGTAAGACTCCACCTCGCTCTCCTGGCCTACTAGGAATTAGGGTTTAGGGTTCAGGGTTTAGGGTTTTTAAACCGGGTTTAGCAGAATGTGGCAAACCCTAAACCCTAAGCCTGGAAGTCTGTAGCCCCACCTCCAGTACCTTCTTTGGGCTCAACCCAAACCCATGCCCTACAACCCTCAAGCCCTACACCCTAGATCCATAAAGCCGTCAGAAAGCCTACCTCAAACCCTAAACCCTAAACCCTAAACCCTAAACCCTGAACCCTGAAACCCTGAAACCCGACCCTCAGCCTTCGTGGCATCGCTGCTCTTCATGGACAGGTCTTTGCTGGGCACCACCTGCCACGAGGTGCATCCTGCTTGGGGTTTAGGGGCTTGAAGGTTTAGGGTTTAGGGTTTAGGGTTTAGGGTTTAGGGTTTCCCCACATGAGCTCACGCTGCGCGGGTGGATCCTGGGCACTTATAATCCCCTAGGGGCTCTGGGGACCCTTGCCTGTAGTCTGTAGACCTCCCCGAAGTACAACTGAGCTTTCTTATGCTGCAGATCCTCTGCAGGGTTGAGGGATGCAGGCTTTGGGATGCAAGAAGCAAACCAGCCCCATCAAGACAAGCAGCTTGTCGAGCATGAGGGTCCGTGAAATGTGGTTTTTAATGTATATTTCATGTGGCGTATGCTATTTGTTATACAAGATGCAAGAATCAGGCTGGAACTACGATAAGGACCTCTCTAATCAGAAAGGCTCTTTGTTGTGTTTTCCTTATAGTTGCACAAGGGCTACAAAGGGGATTGAAGATGTTGGAAAATGGCTCCTCCTAAACCCTCAACCCTGAACTCTAAACCCAAAACCCTAAACCCTGTGGCAACCGCAGCTGCCGAGGAGACCTCCGTGGTGCCGCTTCCCTCCCATCGCACGGAGCAGACGCCGATCTCGGGCGCGAGAGCAGCCACCACCTCAGCAACCAAACGCTCCAACACGCGCAGCCTGCAACCAGGATGGCCCTGAAGACCCTCTGAAAAAACACATTCCTGAGTATGATCCTCTGAAACCACTGAGGGAAACTGTAGAATGTCCCAAGGCCTACGGAGGCAAAGAGTAGCTGCTGAAGCTGCTGATGTATTTGTTGAGCCTTTGCGAAACGGAGTAGCATCGGGTGGTATTTCGGTAGGTGCCGCTGGACATATGCCAAACCCTCGATCCTAAACAGGTCCAGGTTAGCCATGGTGGCTAACTAGCAACTATGCGAGGCAGTGCGGTCGCTCACAGGCATCTCCTTGAACATCGTAGCGCGAAAAAAAACTCAGCCCCTAAATGCCCTAAAGCCCTAGAAGTATATACCCTCACCTCCCAACGACATTGTGCCCTAATCCCTGGACCCAAATATCCAAAAACACGCCAACGGCACTGAACCCTACATACCACCGGTGGAAATTAGGTTCCCTCGGAATGAAAGGGAACCCGCATTTGTGGAATGAGGTGTTGACCAAGGGACCATTGGGGTTCTAGAGAAGACCCTAAACACTAAACCCTGAACCCCTAATTCCTAAACCCACCCTGAACCCTTAAACCCTCAAACCCAAACCCTGAACCCCTAAACCCTAGAACCCTAAGGCCCTGAACCCTAAAACCCTAAGGCCCTAAACCCTACACCCTACACCCTAAACCCTAAACCCAAACCCTGAACCCCTCAACCCTACTTCCCTACTTTCCTACTTCCCTACCTCCCTTGCTTCCCTACTTCCCTACCTTCCCTGGTGGAGAGATTGCGTCCCGGCTCCCTCTATGGGCCCCCAGACGCCGGAGCCGCGCTGCGGCGAGGCTACCTGGAGTCCCTGGGCGCTGTGGTTTTTGGGGTTTAGGGTTTGAGTTGGGTTAGGGTTTAGGGTTTAGGGTTTAGGGTTTAGGGTTTAGGGTTTAGGGTTTAGGGTTTAGGGTTTAGGGTTTAGGGTTTAGGGTTTAGGGTTTCGGGGGGTTTGGGGTTTGGGGTTTGGGGTTTGGGGTTTAGGGTTTAGGGTTTAGGGTTTGGGGTTTGGGGTTTGGGGTTTAGGGTTTAGGGTTTAGGTTTTAGGGTTTAGGGTTTAGGGTTTGGCGTTTGGGGTTTAGGGTTTAGGGTTTGGGGTTTGGGGTTTCGGATTTGGGGTTGAGGGTTGAGGTTTTCGGGGTTTAGGGTTTAGGGTTAGAACCCAATTATATGTCTACTTATCACCTACTTGGGGGTTTAGGGGTTTGGGGGTTTAGGGTTTATGGGTTTCAGGGTTCGGGAGTTCAGGGGTTTAGGGGTTTGGGGGGTTCAAGGGTTTAAGGGGTGTAGGGGTGGATTTAGAGCTTCGGGTTTAGCACTGGGGTGCCTGGGGGGGCTTAGGGTAGGGATCAGAGGATTTAGGGTTTTAACCGAATACACCTCGGGAAGCACAAGGCCAGACCCGGCAAACAAAATCCGCACGCTTTTGGGTTTAGGGTTTAGGGTTTAGGGTTTAGGGTTCAGGGTTCAGGGTTTAGGGTTTAGGGTTTAGGGTTTAGGGTTTAGGGTTTAGGGTTTAGGGTTTAGGGCTCTTGCGACTTGGTTGCATACTTCTTGAAGCTGGCCTGCCTTGGCTGCTAAAACCTTCTAAACCCGGAGCTCTAAACTCTGAACCCTGAGTCATGGAAACCCTAAACCCTAAACATAAACCCTAAACCCTAAACCCTAAACCCTAAACCCTAAACCCTAAACCCTAAACCCTAAACCCTAAACCCCTAAACCCTAAACCCTAACCCCTAAACCGGAAACCCTAATATCCGTCAAAACCTCCAAAGTCCAAGCTTTGGATGATTTGGATGAGCGCACCTTGTAGAGGTCTATGGGTCGCACCGGTCGCTGGGCATCGAATGTCACGTCCTGCCTTGGTCAACTTTCTTCAAGGTCTCAAGGGACTGCAGGAGGGACCCTTGTAAGAGACCTTAGGGGTTATCTAGGGGCTTCTTAGGTCTATAGGGACTCAAGATGAAGGGTCCCTTTTCGGGCCCAAAAAAACCTAAGCCCTAAAGCTTGGAGCCCCTGTAAGCATCAACGCACTCAACTTGTACCTTTCAGCACACGCGCAACACCTCCCCTGTACCGACTTCCCCAAAGAGCCAGTGATGAAAAGGGGCAAGTTTTTTTGTCTAAGCCCTCCGCACATTTCGACATCTACTCCTCTTGAACGCAATTGGGGCAACATAAAATTTCCCAAGGGTCCACCTGGTCACTATTTGTATGAGAGGCTTGTCATGGTACCTCAAAAGGGCCAGTAGTTAGCTCAATGGCTGTGCGCATGTGCCTTAAGTGTTCTGAAGAACACACTGTGTACTCTTAAAGACATACCTTAATAAGCCAAAACCTCATTTTTTACTGGCTACCCAATTACCCTGTAAAAGGTTCGAGTATATGACACAACCCTACAGCTAAGGTAGGCTTTGGGTTCTTTAAGGTAGTCATAAGACACTTCTCCTCCAAACTCCTAGACCCACCCCGGAATGTCTCATCCGACCCAGGGCCGCACTCCAGCGCCAAGATGACCTGTCGCTTCACCACAACCTGCGACACGCGAGAGCTGGGTGTTCTAAGCCCTAAAACCCTAAACCCTAAACCCCAAACCCTAAACCCTAAGTTCTAAGCCCTAAAACCTGCAGCCCTAGCCACTCTGGTAGCTCTGAGTATCCGGGCAGAAGGTAGCCGACTCCGATATCCTAAGTTCTAAGCAGCAAACCTAGGCACCTTCATAGGTTGTTATCTACAGGTGACGAGAAATGGAACAGCGCCTGGCAAAGCTTTTCAGGGATCAGGGCTTATTTTACGGGTTGGTCTCTAGTTCGCCATGCGAAGATCAGTCCCAAAAGCGCGCCCTGCAGGACGACATGGGTTCAACGGACACACTTCAGGCTTGTGATATACGTGACGCGCGCCTGCCTGGGCTGTATTGGTCCCGCACTTTGAGCCAGATACCCCTGAACCTCGCTGAGGCCCAACGATATTGGTGGAGCGGAAGCGTCGTAAAATGCGTAGAACAAGGGCCCAGCATAAAGCATTCTTGCAACCTTTAGCTTTGCTGAAATCCATCCCGAGATGCCCCAACGTCCTAGCCCTCACGTGACGTGCCTCACAGCGATACACGGCCAAGCCATCCCCAACAGCCACCCACATGGTGAAGAGGCCACCATCCTCGCGCGACGGACTTTTTTGAGGGGGGTAGCTGCTTGCTCATCTTGCTCTTCAAGGGGGGGGCTTCAAGGAGGGGCTCCAAAGATTCGATGGTGGTTGTGACATTGAGGCATTTTCGAGAGCAGGCCTGTTTGCACCAGCTGAAGCGATGACTGAGACGTAGTCACGTGCGAGCACATCTTTAAAGCTGTCGAGCACCCATGTCTTTCATCTGCCTTTGCAACATGAAGGAAGCGCGGCGCTTAACTACCAACCCGGCATCCACTCCCTGCATGTCATTGAGCTACAATGGCCTTTTCTCTCCCTTATGCTACACATAACACACCTGGAATAAGAAGCCTTGCGCTTTGCACAGTATAGCCTTCGAATTTGGGTTGCCCGGCATACGTCACATCTGGCTCTGTCAACCAAACTGTGACTGTGTCGTGAGCACCTCCCGCTACTGGACTTGCTTTGGGGTTTTGGGTTCAGGGTTTAGGGTTCAGGGTTTTGGGTTTAGGGTGCGTAACAGAACCCAAACCCCAAAGGCTGGATCCGGCCTTAAACAGACCCCCGAAGACATAAGGACCCAGGATTTTGCGAACCTCCGTTACTCTACTTTGGAGTAGACCCTGTAAAAAGAGTATATTTTTAGATATAAATAGTTATAATAGGAACCCAGAACCAAAAATTGTGTTAAAGTATAGTACTCCAAAACCCAGGTTAGGGTTTGGGATCTGGTCCGGCCTTAACGCCTTGCACCGCGGATCTCTTCAGGATCTGCTCCTTCCAGCATTCTAAGCCACTAAACTCTAAGCCCTGAGACTCTCTAAACCCCTCAAATGTGCCGAGCGGCTCAATCCCTAAACCCGAAACCCTCGTGCCGACACCGCGTGGTTCGACCCGAAACCCTGGACCCTCAACCTCTTAAAACCGAGCAATTCCATGCAGCCCGATCAAGTCATGTTAAATCCTAAACCCTAAACCATAGACTGTGTATACCCCAAAGGGGCTTGAGGTAGCAAGCTGAGTTTATGACAAGGAGCTCGGCAAGCGGGCATGCGGCTTCGGGGTTGCAAGGCGAAACATCAGACGATGGTTTACGGTCTGGTGTATCGGGTTTAGCTTGTGTGTTCTCGTCAGGCCGACGGCTTTTAGGTTTCGGGAAACGGGCAACCCTACAACTCCAACTCTGAACCAAAAACCCTGGAACCCGTTACAACCCAAGCCCTATCACCTGAACCCTACGCAACCCAAACCCTGTACACCCCAACACCCTACCTCAAGGCGCATGAACCTTAACTCGGCTTTTGGCGTCATAACCCTAAACGCTAAACCCCATACTCAGGTGTCCAGTATCCTAGGGAAGCAAAGGCTATAATATAGGGATTAGTATACCCCAAAAAGGTTGAAGGTTACAAAATCTACTACTAAGTATAACCCTACGTGTCGCCCATGCACCTTCCACCCTAAACCCTAAACCCTATAACCTACGTGTCGCCCATGCACCTTCCACCCTGAATCCTCATGCCAGGGCTTGATTGGGGCATCCTCACAGGCCACAGGGAGGTATGCAGGGTTCCACAGATGCCACAGACATTTACACATGTCCTAAACCCTAAAACCCGAAATTACCTTAAACCCCAAAACCCTAAACCCGAAACCCCAAACCTGAAACCCGAAACCCTAAACACCCGCAGATGCAGCTGGAAGTCCCGACCTCACCACTGTCCAGCATGACACGGACTAGGCCGCCGACCTCGAGGTTGAAAAGCGCAGGGATTGGGGGTTTGGGGTGGATTCTAGCCGGACCCCCAAGTGCCGTTTGGGGTTTAGGGATTAGGGATTAGGCTTTAGGGATTCGGGTTTAGGTTTAGGGTTTCAGCATCAACACCTACGTGCCCAGTATTCTAGGGGCACGGGCTCGTATGATGGACACTTTGTGGGCTGGGCTTAGGGTGTGAAGGCTTCGGTCTGCGCAGCCAGTGACTCCCCTTTAAGACCCGAACCCAAACCCCAAACCCCCGGTTGGATAGCTTGATTCTGAGAGTCCAACAAAGTCATACGCGGCTTTTCGGAGTGTCACGGGTTTAGGGTTTAGGGTTTAGGGTTTATATAGGGTTGAGGGTTTGGGGTTTAGGTTTTAGGGTTAAGATTTTAGGGGCCAACGTCGGCCCTGTTGTAGCTTCCGGGAACTCGTGAAACTGCTGTTCCTGGTTGATTGAGGGCACGTGAAGTTGCGGTAGGTTCCTGCTGGTGACATGTGCTTTTGAATATATATATATATATATATATGTGTATGTATACATAAATATACATATACATATATATATATGTATATGTAATATATATATATATATACATGCGGACACATGTTGGCATTAACACAAAGTAGACATCTATGTAGGTGTGCATTTTGTACTGGACAGACCTTCTGTCTAACACCATTGACTACTACTGTTGACGGAATCTTCGGTGTAATGGTCCCGTTTTACTTTAAACCCATGCTTGAGAATTTTGTTTTGCACTACCACAAGTACCGTAGGTACCCGATGGTTCCCCAAGACCTCATGAAGACTGCGTTTGAAAACAGGGTATTAGACTGGGGCCCAAGAATTGAAGGCTGCTGTTCATGGGGGCCTACATGGGGACCGAACTCTGTTAAGAAGGGAATATGGGTAACTTGGCATCTTGGTAGTCCCCTGGGCGCCGGGCAAAGCCCATAATGGTGCCCTTGAACACCTCGACCCGCTCTTCGGGGTGGTAGGAATCTGACGGCGGGCGGCCGGCGACGAAATCCCTTCGGACTCCGCCCTGACAGGAAAATAATCCGAAACTGCTTTATGTCGAGTTGAAAACCCTACAGCCTACCTAAATCCCAAAAACCCATACAGGCGCCTGAGACTTTCTGTTTGCACGAACAAAGCTTGCGGTTTCGGGCTGAAGGTTCCATCAGGAACCGCCTTCTTCCCTCAGTCCCCTTCAGGGCCTAAGTCGTCGAGGTAGTCCACCGCAACCTCGGCCAGCACGGAGTCTCCCACCTGCCGACCACGATTTAAGATGTAGGAATTCCAGGGTTTCAGGGTATTAGAAGAGCCAGCTTGACTGCGTGTGAGGGTCGCTTATGCAGGAAGTCAGGAAACTGTACCATCTTTTGATTCGCTTGCTTGCATGACTCGAGCTACCCAGACAACTCGCTTGTAGTTGCAGGTTCGAAGATGCTGTATGAATGTCAGGGCTTTGGGCTTCTGGGTTTATGTAGGGTTCAGGACGTTAAAGCTTGGCTCCCCGATTGTGGGGATTTAGGTTATAGGCTTAGTAGGGGTCTGGTGTTGTGCGAGTTTTCTGAGGGATTGTCAGGTGCTTGTCATGGGTCTCTAACTCAAAACTGCTCGAAAGCTAGCCCCTTGACAGTAGATGTTTCAACCCTAGCTTAGGAAACAGACCCCCAAACCTGAACCCAAAGTTTAAAACCTAAGCATACCAAAAATGCCGATATCTAAGCATAAGCAACCCCCAGCTTGGCACGCCACCATTGCCAAAGCCGGAATCAAGCATTAATATCAGGAAGCGGAGGCTTCTGCAAAAGAATGCTAACACCAAAGATGGGCCATAGCTTAGAAGAATCGGCCCCGAGACCCTGACCCCTGAGCCCTACACCCGACACTCCGAAACCCTAAATCCTAAACCCCATTTCTCAACCAACATGCCCACAACACCCAAAACCCTAAACCCTAAACCCTAAAACCCGTCGCCTTCAACTCCGTCGAGTTGGCGCTGGGCTCCACCTTGGGGGCAGTGGTTCAGGGTTTACGGGTTTGGGGGATTTAGGTTTAGGGGCTTGTAGGGTTTCGGGGACGAATGTTAGGTGTTTCGGGCAAGTAGGGTTCATCGTTTAGGGCTACAGGGAGTAGGAGCCTCGGGTGTAAGAATTCAGGTCGGCCCTCTTGAGTACCCCCTGAACAATACTTGGCTGCACTTAGCAGGGTAGCTATAAACTTAAGTTTTAGCTGCTTGATTAAGAAACCCAATAAACACAAAAAGGCGAAGGATCTAAAGTTACAGTAAAGCACCACAGAGAATATTCCCAATCAAGGCCTCTTAAGCCCCCTGGTTCTTAGCAGGGACCAACAAGCCGAGAATGGAAATCTTAAGAGTGCCTACCTTGGTTTGGGGTGGGGGGGGGGGGGGGGGGATCGTCGGGTTTTCTATAGGAAGGTGGAGGGCTGCAGGGATTTGAACGTTTAGGGTTTAGGGAGCTGGGGAGGGGCGTAGGGAGGTCTACACTTTAAGGCATTTGGGGAGGTTTTGGGCGCCAAGGGAGGCTTACACTAGGCGCGGTCTTCTAGACTAACCTGTATACCCTTTCTCAAGAACAAGGGGACATGTACCAAGAATTAAGGTATAGTTCCCTTGTTACACTCTACCCTCAAGCCCTCAACCCTCAACCTTCAACCATGAAGCAAGCGCAAACGCCATGTATGCCGGGATAGCGCCTAGTCTAAACCCTGAACCGTAAACCCTAAACCCTAAACCCTAAACTCGTAGGTCACGGGATCTGGGAGGGGGGTTAGGGGGGGGGTTTAGGGGCCTTCAGGGAGTTTAGTTTTTAGGGTTTAGCTTAGGGTTAGGGAAGATAGGCATAACAAAGGGCCCCAGT